>CANNZV010001985.1:0-119253 GCA_947561585.1 Caprella mutica
GTTCCTAATAAGTGAGGTTATTTCCAATAAATGGAGAACTCTACCGGTTGCAATTATTATCCACCTTTGAATTGCAATCTTTGGAATCAAATTTGATCTTTGGAATTTAATATATATCAAAAATTGTGTTGCCTCAATTCCGAAGTAAGCAGTGTATAACGTATAACCGTATATTCATTTTAAATCAATACTAACTTCAAATGACGATGACATTATATTTTAAGTAGACCAATTTAATGGGACAGATTAATTAAGCAGCCTTATAACAATATTTTCCTCCAGTGAATCTGAAAAAAAACTTGTTGATTATTCTGTAAAATGTGGTACATTACCACACAAAAAATGATCAGATAACCATAAAATGATTTTCAATCTATCCCACCTACATGATCATAATGTTTGTAATAGTTGCGGAGAAAACAGCTTAAAGGTCCTCTCCAGGCTCCGGAAAAAAACGAGTTTATAACGTATATTATAGAACTAAGGTATACGATCATTATTCTGCAAACCGCATACAATTCGGTTCAGTATATATCTTATAGTTTGTTTTTAAAGTTTTTTAATACTCTGTTAGCAACAATTGAGCGAATCACTAATCTGATGCTCGAGAAGAAGATTGTACACTCTTTGTTATGATAACAAATTTAAATTTTATAAACAAACCATTGCATTTTTTACCTTTATTTTAGAAATTAATTGTTTCCTTTAAACGTTTCTATTATAAGTTCATTCAATTTTATACCTATACACGAATATTAAATGGATTTATTAAACTTAATACCTAGTTGACAATCAAAACAAATGGTGTACATTCTTTTCCTTCAGGCTGAAAATTTCTTAAATTAGTAAGTCGGATGTAAAATATGTTTTGTAGAGATTTGATTATAAAAATCTTCAAAAGCATATAAAATTAAAAATATGCTACCAAATTCGATGCGGTTTGCAGCAAAATGATAAGAAACATTAGCCTCGTTGAATAAGGCAATAAAAATATTTGCTTGGAGAGTACTCTGCGTTGATACCACTGCTTAAAGCAGTGGTATCAACGCAGAGTACTCCTAGCCGCCTAGGTAGGTAGTGATTTTTTTGTACAGTGGGCTCTGTTACATGAGTGACACTGTGACTCAAGTCTCAGCAGTCTGACCTGAGGAGTTAGGATACATTCTTTTTAGACTGACCAAATTCCATGTTTCAGAGGCTGGAAAATTGTAGGCCAATTTTTGAGCCAAAATTTCATAAAAAATATGAGCCAAGCCAATTTGGCTCATTTTTTGAAGATTTCAAGCCAAAATAAGTAAATAACCATGGTAACATAGGGATTATTAAATTAATTCAAAATTTTAAGCCAATTAGAGTGACTAATCATTTGGCTGATCCACCTACATAATACATTTTACAATTTTACCAATTAGGATAGGATTATAGGTAGGCTGGCTAAGTACCCCATGTTTCAAAAATTCAAAGTGTTGACTAACTTGACAAAGTTGCGAGTATTATGGTATAGGTTACAGGTACAGGCGACTTTGGACTTTTGAGGGGTGAAATAAGTTGTTAAACCTGTAAATAAGTTAAAATAACTAGTCCATGTTTCAAAGTGTGGCAGGAAAGTCGCCAGTTTAGTGAGAAAATGGATCCAGGTCGCCACATTTAAGGTACCTACTTTAAAGGAGAAATTTGACTTCCTAGTGAAGATTTTACACTTGGAAACATCTTTATGCTTGATGCTTCTTGTCTGATGCATGTGCATCTCTTGAGACTATATTGGGAGTGATTTACTCCTTATTTTAGTTATTTACATGTTTTTCAATTGATTTAAACCCTCAAAAGTCGCCAATATACTGGCGACTTTGTCCACATTTTAAAACATGGTAACTAGTAGGTAAAGTAACTCATAATATAGTCTCAGGAGACCAGTCTGTATTTGGTACACAAAATTCCTCAGACTTTTTCAAAAGCAGAAAAAATCAATCAAGAATTTCCAATAATAATAATTTGGTTGATCAACCAACATTTTCTCAATTTCTCTGTCGAAAATTAATGGTCCTAACATTGGAAATTAGGAATAAATAGCTAAAAATTCACTGACCTTGCAGCCTTCACCTTGCTGGAATTTACCCTGAAATAGTAATACAGTCTGGTCCACCGTCCACATTATGACCACATAATAAAGCATGTCCAAACTCTCCATTTTAATATCGACTCGGCGAGTTTGTGACATTGATTTTGAGCCCTCCAATTGCAAATGGCAAGAAATATCTAATTTTCTCCTATGGTACAATGTTATTTAGAAGAGAATTTATGATAATTTGATCATTAATCATTATGAAGAGAAATTTGGTGATTTTAGGAGAGAGCTGGAGAGACGAATTGAAATGGAGAGTTTCTGTGTCATACTATTTTACTTAAGAGTCTGGTCAAGAGATTCACGGGGCTCACCTGCATCAGACATGAAATATCATGTTGTTTTCAAGTGTAAAACTAATATCTTAAATAGGAATTCAAACTTTTAATTAACCCTTATGTTTTTTAATAGTCTAATACATATAAATATTGGAGACTGGGAGTCTTGGGAGAATTCCAGCCATTTTGGTATTTTTGGAGATTGATTGAAAAATCTTGGGAGAAAAATTATTCTAAAATTAAATTCTTTGAGACTGATCAGAGTGGACACAGTATGTAGTGTATTGCACTATTACTATGCAGTGTGCATATCCATATACTGGCTATACTTCTCAAGATTTTAATTTCTAAGACATTTTGACAATTTTTTCTATCTCCAAAAATCTGAAAAATTCCCAATTAATTAAAATAGATCATACATGTAAACACAGGAATTAATCTTGCAAAGATATAAATATTTTCCTTATGAAAAACTCTGTAAAAGTCTCCAAAAGATCACTGGTGAATACACCATCCAGACTGTATTTCATGGCAAATTTCACCAACTTGTCGATGGAAAATTAAAAATTTCCCCTTTAAAAATGATATTCAAGCAAAGTTAGTGAATTTCTAGCTATTTATTCCTATGTTGGTGATAATGTTACCATAAATTTTTGGTGGCTAAATAGAGAGTGCTATGGCTCATAAACTCAGCACTTGCCTTTCCAGGTACCTCCATAAGAACTAAAGAAGCTAAATTAAAATGATCAATTTATCATAAATTCATTACAGAATGATATTGTAGTATAGGATTTAATTGAATATTTATCACCATTTGTAATTGAAAGGATTAAAATTGCTGTCAAAAACTCGCCAATGCCCAATGGCAAGAAAGGACATACTTTTTTACCTGGGATAAATGGTGGTGAATTATTTCAAGTTTTTAAAGAAATCAGTGGGTTTTTGTGCACCAAATACAGAGTACTGACAGGTATACCATACAAGCCACACTGGCATATATTATATATGGTGCTAATTAACTAATTTTTTCTTATGCAACAATGTTGTTCGGCGTATTTATTGGAATATTGTCATTTATGGAGCTTGCAGCTTTGCTGTACCCTATTCAGGCAAATGAATATATCATTTAATCTAAACCAAACTAAGAGATATATTAGTATTACAATATTCAACAAAAAGTTCCAAAAAATTTGGATTTGGGCAAAATTAATATATATGTGCTTTTAACACAAAGAATGAGCTGACACATTGTCAACTAGTCATTTTGTCAATAAAAAGTAATCATTTGACAGATTTTGATATTTTTATCCAATGCCAGAGGTGGAATATGCCTCACATTTATAGTTTTTTTATTAAAGTATAATAAAAGCATAATATAACTTTCCTTTTTATTTTAGATTATTCAATAGCTTTCTAACTATGGAATCTATATATCATATTTGGACTTTAAAAAGTATATAGCTAGGTGTAAGATACCTAAATGTAGGGAGAGCAATGTGGTTGTCCATAAGTGGCCAAATTCCTATTCATTGCATAAAAAATGTTCCATCAGAAAAGAGTTGGAAAAGTATGCTATTGTATCACTGTCACTCAAGTAAGTAACAACTAACAAGCTAACAATTTTTATCTAATATCTGAGATTTTTTCCTTAATATTTTTTTAATTTTAAACATTTTTCAGAAAATTATGTTGCATGCTGCAATAAAATTTATTGCATTGAAACAGCTCCAAGTTCATCAGAAATTGAAATGAATGCCAGCAATGTGCCAAGATTTCTGGATGCTGTTCCCCAATTTCATGGAGGACTGATTCACAATTTAAGGTTAGTAGCAAATGCCTTTTTTATATGATTATATAATCCAGGCATATATAGACTCTACTTACTAATGGAGAATACACTTGTCATATTCAGCAAGTTTGCTATCAGATATAGGAAGTATCAAGTAACTGATCAATAGTTTGTTGACTTGATGCCAAAACTAAATTTCAAATAATTTCTAGTTCTTCATAAAAAAATGTCAAACTATTCATAACTGTTTTTTGTACATGCAAGTATAGATAAACTATGCAAAAAGCTAGCATTACTTGATTGGGCGAGTAACACCTGACTTCATTCAATTCTCTTCTCCATTCAGACTGTGAAAATTGTATTTATTATTTGTGTAATACACCATTTTGCTCCCAGTTGTGTGTAAACTATTGAATATAGCATGGTATCTTTTGTTGACAATGAAATTGAAGATTTTCAAATAAAAGAAGCTTATTATTTCTTCCCAATGCAGTAAAAAAATAGTGTAAAAACTAATTTCCATAAGTAATGTTTTCTCTCTCATTACAGGGACAAGGTGCAATGCACTTGTGTGGCGAAAGTTAATAAAATGCATTGCAAATTAAATCAACTTAAAAAAAGTCACTTCTATATTAGTGAAAATGGTCACACCATCCCAATTTCTCCCACCACCAGCTGAATATGAGAGTGAACTATGTGATTTAACTGCCTATGGTGCCTACTACCTTGGTAAATATTTATGATATGCATTGTGTGTGTAAGTAATAGTGTTACTTTGATTTAGCTGATTTTGAATTAATATTCTTCAAATGTAATTTATAATTTTTTCAGGATTCTACTTTGAGAAAAATGACTGGAAAAAGGACCTTGAATCTTGATGAGGTTGATGAGGAAAAAAAATTAGCAGTTCAATTTTCCCTAACAGGACTGTGTGAAGGATGCAAACACTCAAAACTTAGTTTCAAGGACCATGCAATAGGAAAACAAGTTCTCGGTGAGTCACTGAATTGTATAAATAAATAAAATAAATCAATTTTCAGTTGTATATCTAATGATAAACTATGTTATACTATTACCTGTATACAATATATATGTAAATTCAATTTATAGTTTCTAAGAGTGGGTTTCTCGATTGTTACTCGGGAAATAGCAAATTAAGGAATTTTGTGAATATAGCTATTCATTAATTATATCTTATCATATTATAACTTTATGTTCAGTTATTGCCATGACTGTAGAATTACTTTTGAATCTAATGACTCGTCCAGACTTTGTTAGATAATTATATCGAAAAATATGCTAAAGCCTTCTAATAATACTGTAATATACCAACTTTCAGATATCATAATACTGCACCACTCTATAACATAGAAGGAAGCTTGTACTTGTGTGAGCTAACTCCTTCTAAGTGCTAGTACTTTGGAGTTAAAATCTAAGCCAAAGAGTAAGTGTATTATTGTTTCATTCCTACAACTTCCTCCAGTGTAGTAATTGTGCGAAGATTTTGTTTTCTTCATAGTTTTTAAAATCTTTGAATTGTTTTAATGATGAAGCTAAACTGACGGTTTTTTATTTGTGTCTTATCAAATTTTTACATGTTATGTTTTCCTTTGCAGGCACAATGCAAACACCATCTGAATCACTGCTTGCTGCTCCTTCAGTACTAGCTGCTTCTTCAGAACTAGCTGCTCCTTCAGTACTAGCTGCTTCTTCAGAACTAGCTGCTTCTTCAGAACTAGCTGCTTCTTCAGAACTAGCTGCTCCTTCAGTACAAGCTGCTTCTTCAGAACTAGCTGCTTCTTCAGAACTAGCTGCTCCTTCAGTACAAGCTGCTTCTTCAGAACTAGCTGCTTCTTCAGTACTAGCTGCTCCTTCAGAACTAGCTGCTCCTTCAGAACTAGCTGCTTCTTCAGTACTAACTGCTCCTTCAGAACTAGCTGCTCCTTCAGTACAAGCTGCTCCTTCAGTACAAGCTGCTCCTTCAGTACTAGCTTCTTCTTCAGTACTAGCTGCTTCTTCAGTACTAGCTTCTTCTTCAGTACTAGCTGCTTCTTCAGTACTAGCTGCTCCTTCAGAACTAGCTGCTCCTTCAGAACTAGCTGCTTCTTCAGTACTAACTGCTCCTTCAGAACTAGCTGCTCCTTCAGTACAAGCTGCTCCTTCAGTACAAGCTGCTCCTTCAGTACTAGCTTCTTCTTCAGTACTAGCTGCTTCTTCAGTACTAGCTGCTCCTTCAGTACAAGCTGCTCCTTCAGTACAAGCTGCTCCTTCAGTACAAGCTGCTCCTTCATAACTAGCTGCTCCTTCAGTACTAGCTGCTCCTTCAGTACTAGCTGCTCCTTCAGTACTAGCTGCTCTTTCAGTACTAGCTGGTTTCCAAGTTTTAATCATTTTATAGATTTGTATTGGCTTCTATTAGTATTTTTGTAAGAGTATTTTAGAATGTGAATATTATTTACTAAACATTTACGCTTTTTTCTATATTAATTCACTATCTTTTATAATCTTCACATTTCTTATTGCACCATATTTTTGAGCATTTAGGGGAAAAAAATAGGGAGAAAATTTTTTAGTATAAGATCTATTGGTTGTTTAGTGTTTACTACTTGTACTTTTGTCAAACAAAATATAGTAATGAGGGCATTACTTTGTTTGTACCACTATATAGCCCCCAGGGGCTCTATCCTGAAGCTGTCTGTGGTGAATGGAAAAGAAGGAGGGTGTCGCCCTTTGCCCCCGAATTGATGTAATTTGGATTATAGATGGTCTTTTTTTCATTTTTACCATGTTTATCATTTTTTTAGCGCTACTTGCAGTTCTAGAGGATAGCACTAGGGTTATGCTCTTCAACTACGAGGTCTTAGATTTTTGTGTTAGGTAGACTCGTGTGCTTCATTTACTATCACCTCTTCATTTTCCTCTTCTATCCGCGAGTGCAGCCACAGGTGCTTGTGTCCCTCTTCGTCACATTCCTTGGTAAGTGACTGCATTCACAGAGTAGCTTTTCTGCATCCATGAGCATTGTCGCCGACGGTGGTAAGTGACTTTGTTCATGGAGCCACTTTCCTCTCTGACTGCTTCTTCAAGTCCCTTGTATATAATTTCCTTTTGATGTCGGCGATATGGCCTTTGGTTCCGAAGCAGACTTTAAACCTCTACTAAAAAAATTACCACTATTTATATCTATTATAAATATAAAAATTATTCCACCTTGTTACATACTTCTCTTCAAATGAAGTGTTTATCATGATTGATTAAGTAAATATTAAATAAGGTATGAATTTGATAGCTATGTTTCTCCGCTTAATTTATTTAAGTAGTAATCGAAGCTTTCTTTCATACTTAATAATAAATATATATTGGTGCGTTAAAAAAAAAACATTAATATGTATATGAAAAATAGCTATCAAGAGATTTGCTTTTTGCGATATAATAAAATGTTCACACTGTTTCAGTTTATTTATTCACCTTAACCACGAATATATGGGCAAATGGCAAGGAATAGCAATATAGTTGTACATAGTAGATATCGCCATCGAAAATATAACGTTGTACATAGTTGGTATCGCCATCCATAATATAACGTTGTTTATAGTTGGCTCAGCCTTATTTAAAGAAATATTTGATATCAGCGATTATGTGCGGATTAGCCAACTCTACTTGTTGTTTATCGTAGGATATGCCAACTGTATTTAGTTGTTTATGGTAGACTATGCCAACTATAAAATATCTACGGCAAAACGGTCACTTGCCGTCTTTAATGCCAACGGTAATGCCCAACCATAAATGTACATAATGCCAACTATAAATTCCGTTTGGGAAAGAGACCAGAGGAAAGATAAAAACAACCTATATTGTAAATACACTGCCTTAATACAAAGAATATGATATATGATTTTAGTAGCAGTAATTGATAAGTAAAACTTACAATACGAAAATATTTGTATAATATACTATTTCAAATATATTTGGAAACTGTAATAAGTTCACAATATTTGACAATCAATATCACATATTGAGAACAAAAATTCCAAGATGAAAATATTAATATTTTTCAGATTTCAAGATGCGATAAAACATTTCATTCGATATCAGCTCTATATATTTCCTATAGCACTTATTATTATAGTGTACTAAACTAAACCTGTGACACGTTAAATATCAGCACTATAGAGTCCGGTGATTGGGTAGTGTCCGGTGATTGGGTAGTGTCCGGTGATTGGGTAGTGTCCGGTGATTGGGTAGTGTCCGGTGATTGGGTATACTGCCCGGTGATTGGGTAGTGTCCGGTGATTGGGTAGTGCCTGGTGATTGGGTATACTGACCGGTGATTGGGTAATGTCCAGTGATAGGGTAGTGTCCGGTGATAGGGTAGTGTCCGGTGATTGGGTAGTGACCAGTGATTGGGTAGTGACCAGTGATTGGGTAGTCTCTGGTGATTGGGTAGTGTCCATTGATTGGGTAGTGACTGGTGAATGGGTCAAGACTTTAGAATTTTATGATTTAGGTTTATATTTTACTTAAAATACATTATAGTACTTATAATAGTTTGGTGTCCATTGTTTTTGATGACTAAATTTAGACAGGTCTGGAAATGCTTGGCAGATTCTATTCTTCAATTCATTAATAACCCTGGTTTGAATGTGTTAAACTTCACTTTCGATGAATCCCCATAGAAAGAAATCACAAAGTGTAAGACCAGGTGATCTTGGTGACCACTCAATGTTCATGTCGCCATCTGAACCTCTGCCAAACCACCTGTATGGAACCTTTTCATTTAGCCACTGTCTGACAGTTCTTGATACAAATAAATAAAAATTTCAAAAGATAAATTGAGATTTTATCTTTGAAATAATAGTATAAATAGATGATGGAATCTAGATCCAAAACAGTTGGTTGATGTGCTCTGGATTTCTACTATTCCGGTTAACTTGATTTAATTCTTCTATCATTACTTAATAGACTTATTAGAAGGTGGAGTTACTTTTCTATCAAAGCATTGTGCAAATATTCTCCAAGCAGTTACGATGCTTTCGACTCTGTATGCCTTAACAAACAAATTTTTATTTTTGCAATAGTGAGCTACATCCAAAAAATACATTATCTTATTTGGCCTACCTTGTATATACCATATATGTTCGATTGTAAGATAGTTTTCTGAGCAATTCACCAAATTGCGCAATCTCGAGACTGTGCTGAGCGTTTTTAACCCTGAAACAATCTCAGTGCCTGAGAGGCTTGTTCCGGTTGGAATATAGATTTATACTTTAAAAACTTGACTAGAGCATCTGGAATTCTGGGCTTTAATTTTCTAAGCGTATTTATGTGAAGTCAATGAATATAATTTTTTTTTAGTATTATAACATTTTATTTCCATGCAGAAATCTGGAACTTGGGTGAAATACATGCGCTGCTGTTGCGTCACATTTTGATAAACACTAAAAAATAGCTAATATTCCTATAAGTCTAGTGTGACGCAAAACGTGACACACTAGCGGTTGTACTTCACCCGGGCTCCAGTGGCCCACCTGATCAAAAATGATAGAAAACTATATATTTCAAAGCATGTTGCATTATTTTCATTAATAATTATTCATACTTACATAAATACGACATAGATAATTGAAGTCATGGAGCTTCAGCAACCCACATCAAGTAGTTTTTAAATTATGCATCAATATTTTGAACTATTATAGGCACTCTGCTCGTTCCAGGGTTAAAAATGAGCAGCGCACTCTCGAGATTGTAGCAATTCGGTAAAATGCGCGGTTCGCTTAGCTGAAATATACAATACAATAGAATCTGTCACATTCCTCTCCATTTTAATTTTTTATTTCTCGTTTCATTAGAATCAAAGTTACTGATTATAAAACTGCAAACCATTTCAAATCTGGTTCTATATTTTTACTATAATATGAAATTTACGTTATTCGTGTGATTGCTCCAAATTTGAAGCAAATATCAATTCAAACACCGAATTTGAAGAAAGGATACAAATTAACCTTTATATTGTGTATTTTTTCATGGTGAACAAAACAAACTTCATGGATTTCAAAAAATGTGTAAATTTAAATAACTTGAGCAATTTTTCAAAAATAGTTAACGGCAAAATTATTGGCAGGCAGAATTTAATAATTGATTGCATGGCCTTTGAGAGAATTTTTATGGTAATAATGTACCATCAAATAATTTATGGTAAATAACATATATTACAATTACCATCAAATTATTTTTAATCTATCACACCTGCATAAGTTACGGCAAAACAGATTAACAGAAAATGACCTACCAAATTACCAAAGTTATTCATAAAGTATTTTCTATAGGTGAAATGAAAGCGAGACATGTCCCACCCTTATTAGATTGTTATAAGTCTGAGACGTGATAAGAGCGGGGTATCCCTGTACTAAAAGTACTTTAATAATTCCATAGATTACCTAAATAGTAGGTAGGAAGAACATGTTCCATAATTGTTAGATAAATGAAGATGCTCTCAAGTATTTAAGTTATTCGTATTCACTTAAGAATTAGATATAGAAAGCTACCGTGAAGAATATTGGTTAAAATGATCATTTAATTGTATTATTTATATATATTATAGGACTTATGTTTAAGTTTCTCATTGAAAAATTATAAACAAAATGCATGCACAGTTGACACCTATAGCTATTTCCTTTTTTAGTTAACTTCATATTATTTTGTTTATTTATCTCCTTAAAAAATCCTTCCCAAATTTTGTGTTCCCCATACTTTTCTGCAATGTATTATATGTCTTTGCCAGGTAATGTACGCTGCTGATAAAGGTAAGTACATCATTTTAAATTAATGTACTGAATTATTTATACTATAGAATCACTATCTACTTAGCCATATTTAGATCAATAAATTTCAAGTATGAAAAATAATCACTAATAGTTTCTCATGATTATATATTCACTGATCTCTGTAGTTTTCACAGCCTCCGCTAATCGGAATAATAATCGATTATCATTCACTCAGGTTGTTTATAAATTATAAGTTTTGTTTGTTAATTACTATCGAATTAGCTTTAACTTAAATAATTGAGAAATAATCCAAAAATCTCATTACTAAATCCGAAAACACTTTTCAGAAGTTTTTTAATACAATTTTTAACATACGACAATTGTAGTTTAGAGGAATAACTGTAGAAATTCAATATTTAAAGTGTTTCAGTTAATTCATCTATTAGTTAACAAATTAACAGCACTTTCCTAATTTCAAAAGATAGGCCCAATATCTAACACTACCTACCTTACGACTCACAGTAGAGTGTACCTCTGACTGTGAATGAGTTAATAGTTCACCTGGGCAGGTGATAAGTCACTCCCCCGCCCCCTTAAGTGCCCTCAATTGACCCCCATTATCGTCGGCGCGAGTGCTTATTTATCATCACTTAATTACAAAGTTGAGGCCAGACTTACTGCTCACCGTCATGTGACGGACACAAAATGTCTGACGAACACCTAGCGAGGGTAGGGCCCTCTTTACAATGTCTCCATTACAAGAGAGGTTGTCTAGATAGTATTATAAGGAAACACCTGTAGTTAATGCTAAGTAAGAATATTCAAATATTAATATTCATATTCATTGAAAAAATTGAGGTTACAATCAAAATGAATATTCTATAAACATCGAAATTCATTGTACTATCATGCATATTTTCTTTAACTTTTCCTCAATGGCAACAGTTATTTATGAAATACTGATGATATTTGCATCGAATATCAAATTAGTTTAATTATTTATGCTGACAAATTAATAAAGAGTATGTATATGATATATTTTCCCTGTGTATCCAAAATTAATTTCTTCTGATTATCTCCTGTACCTACAGCATGGCTCTTTAGCCCAGGAAATACCAACATACCTGAGAGGCTTGTTCCGGTGAAAAAGGAGAATCATACTTTAAAGACTTGCTTGATTGCTGAAAATCTGGTACTTTAATTCTTCATGATGTATTTATGAGTTATAAATTGAAATAATACAATATGTTTTTTTCTATTTATTTTAGTATCATTTGTTCCCTGGTAGAATTGGGGAGCCCAGGTAAAATCTATGCCCTTTTGCGTCACTCTAAAATATAGCAAATATTCCTGAATGTGATGTTGCTAGTGTGTCGCAAAATGTGACGCAACAGCGGTTGTAATTCACCGGGGCACCAAATGGCTACCTGATCAAAAATGATATGAAACTAAGGAGAACAAAACAGTTTCCATCATTTTCAATGATATTTGTACGATACTCAAACACATCATAGACGAATAAAGTCATACAATTTCAGCAATTCAAGTCAATTAGTTTTTAAATTATGCAACAATATTTTCACCGAAAGGGCCTCTCAGACCCGTTAATCGTTCAAGGGTTAAATTAATTTACTAATATTGATATTTAGAAAGAGTCAATGTTAGTAACTATTATAAGTTTCATTGTAACTTGGGACAACATTTCTTTTGAAATTAGTTGATAGATTGATTATATAGAGTTGGAAAAGTTGTCAGTGTAAGTTAAAAATATCTTATTTGTAACTTTGAAGATTCATAAATATATGACAAGCTAATTTAAATAATTTGAATTGGTATAGGGTTAAACGTCTGATTCGGAAACAAGGGGAATATGTCGCTGACGTCAAAAGGAAGTTAATTATACAATTGGAATTGGAAGAAGCAGTCACGGCTCCATGAACAAAGTCACTTATACCATTTCAATTTCATTTCAACTTGTACCCATCACACATCATTTATTGTCTCATTTACACTTCTTACCAATCACAAATCCATTATAAAAACACTATTATTAATAAATCTTATAGTTCAATTATTATTAAACATTTTTGCATTAAAAATCTATTTAAATTAGTAGCTTTATTTAATTTATACCTACAGCAGCATTACAAATCATAACTCCTATCCATGCAGATACATTATAAATTATTGTAGTGTGTTGCAGTTGGCAGTATTAAAATAACAGAATTATTTAGTATAAAAGTATCTAATACATTGACTCACAGTGCGCAGTACAATGGCAGTAATTAGGCAGTTCCAATCTCACACCAAATGCAAATGGCAAATCAGTTGCGTGATATGAACTAATAAATTGGAACTGTTTGAGAAGCTAGAGTAATTCATAGCTATGATGAGGGGTCTTTGAACGAACCGAGTGCTTAGTCCATTGGTGAGCACTTTAGCCCATTGGTGAACACTTTAGCCCATTGGTGAACACTTTAGCCCATTGGTGAACACTTTAGCCCATTGGTGAACACTTTAGCCCATTGGTGAGCACTTTAGCCCATTGGTGAACACTTTAGCCCATTGGTGAACACTTTAGCCCATTGGTGAACACTTTAGCCCATTGGTGAACACTTTAGCCCATTGGTGAACACTTTAGCCCATTGGTGAGCACTTTAGCCCATTGGTGAACACTTTAGCCCATTGGTGAACACTTTAGCCCATTGGTGAGCACTTTAGCCCATTGGTGAGCACTTTAGCCCATTGGTGAACACTTTAGCCCATTGGTGAACACTTTAGCCCATTGGTGAGCACTTTAGCCCATTGGTGAACACTTTAGCCCATTGGTGAACACTTTAGCCCATTGGTGAGCACTTTAGCCCATTGGTGAGCACTTTAGCCCATTGGTGAGCACTTTAGCCCATTGGTGAACACTTTAGCCTATTGGTGAACACTTTAGCCCATTGGTGAACACTTTAGCCCATTGGTGAACACTTTAGCCCATTGGTGAACACTTTAGCCCATTGGTGAACACTTTAGCCCATTGGTGAACAGTTTAGCCCATTGGTGAACACTTTAGCCCATTGGTGAACACTTTAGCCCATTGGTGAACACTTTAGCCCATTGGTGAACAGTTTAGCCCATTGGTGAACACTTTAGCTCATTGGTGAACACTTTAGCCCATTGGTGAACACTTTAGCCCATTGGTGAACACTTTAGCCCATTGGTGAACAGTTTAGCCCAGTGGTGAAAAATTTAACTTGGTAGTGGAAAATTGAATCCAGTGGACAAAAATTTAATCCAGTGGGGAAAAATTTAATCCAGTGGAGAAAAATTTAATCAGTGGTGAAAAATTCAATCCAGTGGAGAAAAATTCAATCAGTGGTGAAAAATTCAATCAGTGGTGAAAAATTAATCCAGTGGTGAAAAATTAATCCAGTGGTGAAAAATTAATCCAGTGGAGAAAAATTAATCCCCAGTGGTGAAAAATTTAATCCAGTGGAGAAAAATTTAATCAAGTAGTGAAAAATTTAATCCAGTGGAGAAAAATTTAATCCAGTGGAGAAAAATTTAATCCTGTGGAGGATAGTTACACTCTGGTGAATTTTTTTAGCTAACTTGCGATAAGATTGATTATATAGTTAGGTAACTCATTTTATATCTATCTCATGATAATTTGTTAGATAATATTAGCAGATTTTAAATGATTTAATAAAATTAAATGTTAAATATAATATGATTATTGATTATCAATTTAATAATTGGTAATTAATTTAATAAATTCTAGTAAAGGTTTAACGTCTGACTCAGGAAAAAAGGCAATGTCACCAACATCAAAAGGAAATTAAGTACAAGGGACTGGAAGAAGCAGTCAGATAGGAAAGTGGCTACATGAGCAAAGTCACCTTCCACCGTCGGTGACGATGCTCATGAATGTAAAAAAGCTACTCCGTGAGTGCAGTCACTTACCAAGAAATGTGACGAAAAGGAACAAGCACCGGTGGCTGCACTCACGGATGGAACTAATTTAGGCGTTTGACGTCTGCTTCGGAACCGAAGGCCATATCACTGACGTCAAAGGGAAATTAAATAAAAGGAACTGGAAGAGGAAGTCAGCAAGGAAAGTGGCTCCATGAACAAAGACACTTACCACCGTCGGTAACAATGCTCATGGAGGCAAAAATCATTGATGGAAGAGGAAAATGAAGAGGTGATAGTAAATGAAGCCTTCGAGCCTTCCTAACACAAAAATCTAAGACCTCTTATTTAAAGAGCATAACCATAGCGCTATCCTTCAAAACAACAAGATTATAGTGATAATAAATGATGGACATTGTAAAAATGAAAACATTTCAAAATAAACATTGCAATAGTTCGGAATCCAAGGAAGGCAACCTCCTTCCCTTTTATTCAATTCACACAGCTTCAGGATAGAGCATCCGAAGGCCATGTTAAACCTATTTTCAAATTACAAAAAATAAGATCAATATAAACAAGGTCCGCAAATTCGTTCGAAAGCTTCATATAGAATATTTTACTGAAATTCAAATTTAATTAGTAAGTAGATGTTCCAAAATATTTGCGTTAGGATTCTAGTTGTAGTCATGTAGCATAACTATTGAGTTTCAAACCTTTTGAAATGTTAACTGTAGACCAGCCAATATCTCCAGGATAAATTTTAAACTTGATGAAGGAAACAAAAGACTTGGTAAAGTTTGGACAATTTTTACTCTTAAAAGGAGATATTAGTAATGTATGTACACATTTCTCTATTCTAATACATTGCAACAAATTTGTACACTTACACTGAAATACATAGCACCTTATGAATGATGAGGCATGGTAAATAGAACATGAAAACCTAGGCTCCAACATTAGCTTTTTGAGTTTAACATTTAAAATTAGGCATTAATGGAACATGCCAATTAAATAGTTCTAACTAAAATTGACACCAATTCTCAAAACGAACTGTTAATTATTAAAAAATTTAAAAAAAATTATGTCATTATTAAATTATTATTTAAGAAGCCATTAACTTTCACACGAAATATAGATGGTAAACTATCAATCTTGACAACAAATCAAATACTTCAGTAAGAAGTTGATAGTGCACGTAGACCTCCATTAAAAACACATTATATGGCACGGTTGTAAACATAAATAAGCGAGACTTTGAACTGGTGATTACACTCTCACAGTCTTCAGATCCTACCAGAAGGCTGGTGAGTGAATTGGTAGAGCTAAGCTAATATTTTAATCTAGCAAATTAAAATAGAAGATAGTCAGGATGGTGGATTTAAAAGCATTTCTTCTGCTACATGTACACTCCCTAGTAACAACTGAGTATGTACAACATATTGGCATCCAAAGGACAACGATTTAACATTCTTTGGTCAAACTTAACAATGTAAAGAGAGTCTCTACAGAGTCAATTAACTCAGATTAATGAGTTAGAAGACTCTAGTCAAAAGGACCCTATTTTGTGGAGGGGTTAAATACCTAAAGAGGACAACAATCACCTGTACATACATACACTATTTACAATTTACCTGCTTATATTATACATGAAGTGCTACAGATTGGCGTGTAGCTGTGTGGGGAGTGCGTAGTTGTAGTTGTGGAGAGGGATGGGACGGGGAGGGGCTCCGAAACCACCAAGGAGGGAAGGGTGGTGGGTAGCAGGAGGCCGAAGGTATGGGTAGGAGTTGTACATCTCCCTCGTGGCTTTATCCAACAGACTGGTGGTGGGGGGAGGGACCCCTAAGGACTGCAGTGGCATTGGCGCTGAGCGCCCCAAGTACGTAAGGGGGGAGACCAGACCCCCATAGTAAAGGTAGGGCGAGTAATGAATACCTGTTGCTGCAGCGTAAGGGGAAATCATGTGGTGGTGAGACAGGTTGTCTTGAGGTAGAATATGAACAGGAGGGTCTGAACTAACGTCACTGCTACTGACTGGAGGTGTGAGGAGTTTAGAAGTGACGTCATTGAGGTCTGTTTGGAGGGGCATGGGAGAAGAGGCAGAAGAAACTAATGAAGTCTGGTCAGGGTTTGACTCAGTTTTTATCACTTGACGAAGAGGTTCATTGTGGAACCTTGGGATGGGAGAAGTGCATGGAGGTCGCATGAATGGAGCAGGAGTAGGTGGTCCCTCTATGTCTACCTTTTCATCAGAATCTGTGATATCTTTTTCTACAGACATTGAAGAGGCCGGCCTCTCATCTAGTTCATCGATATCGTGAGTACTATCAACATTGTTTAGTCTTTGTTTCTTGTCCATTGCATCTGTAGAAAAGGAAGGGAAATTAATTATAATTTGAAAAACTTGAAATTTGTATATGCTAGAAAAAATTAAGTATATCGAATTTAATTTGAGACTATTTGAATATAAGGTGAACTCACAATCTTCATCATGATGGTGTCCTTTGTCTGGAGAACTGCTGGTTATTTCACACAAGGGTGGTGACGTTCCACCCGCTCTTTTCTTCGATCTCAGCTGACCATTTTCTCTGAATCCTTTAGCGAAAGGGTTATTGTTAATCTTCAGTTTTGTGATATTTTCATTTTGATAAGCAGTGACTGCTATAAATTGAGTTTTATTTAGCACGAAGGTGTTGAAGAATGAATATTGTAATGTGTACATATCAGAGGCAGCCACTATGTGAATCCTTGGCTGGAACTTGTGCATAGAATTCAGGACGATGTGACCTTGCTGATCAAGATTATTGTTTGTCAGTTTGACTTTCTGGAATGATATGGAATGTCTCATCCACATGGAGCCTGGGGCGGGTGAATCAGGGTGGATGTAGTATCTCCCTGTAATGTGTGGCTCAGCTTTGCCAGCTACCACCCACTCTTTGTTCTGAAACTTGTAGCGTGAGTCATCTGCAGGTACTATGTCCATCAAGACAAAATATTTGGTGCTTGGCTCAAGACCAGTTATTGATATCTTCATAACTGGAAACATGCGTCTGTTGAAGAAAAAAGGTAAAAGAACTATTAAGAAGTTTAGCGATGAATGAATATTTATAGGTTACATATTATTTTAAAAATGGATATAGTCCACTTGTAGGAATTATCAGTTGAAAAAAAAAGGAACAAAACACTAGCTGTATTGATTTACATACATATCAAAACTTGATTGTTTGTTAATATCTTCCATGTTACAAAATGTATTTACAAGAATTAGCTCTCACTTAGTCAGTTTCAGCAGCAAATCTTATTCCAGAATATTCCCTAATTATGTCATTACCCTAACAAGACTGCCAGCCTAAGGCAAAGTGATCTTTAAATCTATTCAGTAAAAAAAGGAATAAAAGCTCTAGAGCCAGGCGGTCTCAACCCATTAGGCGAGTCTATAATTTAAACTCTTTCGCACCGAGATTGCTCAGAACTGCTCTCTCGATTCCTATCTCTAATTCTAAATCAGAAGAGCATATTTAAAATTTATATATCTTAGTTGATAACAGTTGTAAGAGGTTTAGAATAGTAACAAGTGAGTATTACTCATTCTGCAGCCTTACACTCCAGGTGTAACAAGGTTGAAGGGTAAAAAGTGAACTGTTTGTTTTAGGGTTAGAACGAGTGGTTTGCAGTGATTTACAGTAATGGGTTGTTGATTGTTGGAGATTTGGGTTAGAACTGTTAATTGTTTGTTCTTAACGACGTATTTTAAGTAGGCTTAGACCACCTGCTATAGTGAACTATCGGTGTAGGTAACATAATTGGTGCATCTGCAGTGTGTACCTAAATACAATTTACTATTGATCCCTAATTATTCAGATTGAAACTTTATGGAAGTATTTATGAAGCTAATATTTTGTTATCTTTCTGCTGACAAATATGAATATTTTAAAAGTGAATTATTGGGCAAAATGTTGCCGGAGCACAAAAGTCAGTCTGCGAGCTGGCTGTCACTACCTAGCATAGATAATTAAACTAATGATTCTCTTCCTCTGCCAAAACAAACTAAAGGATAGCAAAAAAAGTAGGAATGCGAAGAGTTACTTTATATGCAGTCGCGTACGTATAGCCATACTCTATGGAAGAACTGGACAAAGTAGAGTACTTTAAAATCATTTAGCTAGTTAAATAAAAAGATAAGCAATGATAAGAATGGAGATCGCGTCAAAACGCTTATTTGATAGCTTAGATAAGATGAATTGAATTGGGTAATTCGAAAATGGATTCAGTTAAAAACATCATTGTTAAGAGTACATTAATTTCATATTAATAAATAATATTAATTATGCAGTGGACAAAAATATAGAAATGAACTCTTCCATGAATATTTGTATCTTTTTGTCTCCTAATGTTAACTTCATTAAATTGCGATAGACTGGGAAATGCTTAAGATCAACAATATACTTTATTTTGTGTTAATATGCGTAATGGTAGCGATGGTCGATACGGCGGAGTACGCGACAAGTCTCTGATCAATACGCGCAATCGGACTTACGCCGCGGCCACCCATCGCATGCGAAATAAAAGAATATCAGAAACATGCATGAATAAACAGCGATGCTAGGTATTCAAAAAAAAAAATTGAAAACTATGCAAGTATTTTGATAAAGCCCTTTCAGTTTAAAATATTTAAATTAGAGTGACTTGAGAATATTAAAATACATTAAAGATGCATGCAAACTTTAGTACAGATTTCGGAAAGCTAATTCAAATATATGAAGTGTAAGTACCTTTTGTGCAAACAATCGAATGAATTGCATGCTATTCCTACGAGACAGTGACCAATAACTTGTGACTGAGTGGTACTTACCACTTCACAAACAAGGTAAAGTGATTCTCTGTCATTTGGACTGTAATTCAAAACGACGGAGATACAAACCACTTAGGCTTTGTCAGAGTGTATAGTAAGTGTAAACTCTGAAGTCAGAGATGCTGGTGAGTCGATTAGATTAGTGTGCTCAGGGAGATTGATTTACAAACACAGTCAATCACATGACCATCGAACTGAATGAGTGGATTATTTTCATCACCGAACCTATAATGACTTTACATTTCAGAAAGACTATTAGGTGGTAAAAAGATCTTTCTATTTAATAACTAATAAAAACCTATTCAAAAATATAAAGAGATATTTGGAATGAAGAAACGATAGTGTACAGAGCAATAATTTGGTCTATTATACCGGTTTTACAAACTATAAATACCAGAAAATATTTGACTGTCGCCCACATAATTATGAATCTGATCTCAGTTTTAATTTAGGGTCTCCAAAATAAAGCAATTAATTCAGCGATATCTTTCTGATATCATAAACTATTTGGAAAAGAATCTAGTTTATCTAAGCGGAGTTATTATAGTTAATTTGTTTGATTTATTATGTCTATTTACTCTGAAGCAATCTGTCAATAAATGGCGACACTATTTTGGTTGATAGTTATTACGTTTTTTATAGGGTATGCAAACAGTTTGAAAATTGCATATTGTATATGAAAGTTTACTACACCTTAAATACTTAGATATAGTAGGAGTGTCTATTCAGACATTATTAGAATTAAAGATATGTAGTATATTTGATTGCATGCCTAGATTACGTCTTCGCACAATGCATGGGACGAGACAACTTATAATTTGAATATCCAGGGTAAGCTCAGAGTTATTGAACTATCCTGTATATTCGATTATATATTAGAAAAAATATAATTAGTTATTTTAATTTATATCCATGGAAACTGCAGCTACCATGGATACTAAATATATCGAATGTTTGGAACAGTTCAATATATTGGAATTTACCTAATTAACATTACATATTTATAGTATTTTTATGAAATTATAGAAGTAATTAGATATCATCTTGTTCCGACGACATGATTTCTACTCTCTTCTTTGCCGCTATAGGTTAATACTTAACTTTTATTCCTATAATGAAAATGCAATGCTATTCATTATTTAAATTATTTAAATAAACTCACCTCCCCAGCTTTGTGATTATCATTTCTGTGTGGTATTGGTCGAACATCTTCCACATCTCCTCGTTTTCGAGAGTGACTTTTATTCTTGGGTCTGGTTTGCCAGATAGGGCTGAGAAGGCGCCCCCGTGGTGAAGGGGGTGCGCCCCAGGCATGGGGGGAAAGTGGTGGGAAGAAACTTGAGCTGAGGGGGAAGAAGTGATAGAAATTAAAATATGTAGACAGTATAAATAGAATATATTTTTAAACACTAAAGTGAGTTATGAAACAGATTTACAAAAGTAGACATAATCTTTAAAATCTATACATTTTCTTTAGTTCATTTTTAACTAGAGGAAAGAACCATTTTATATTTCATTGCAATGTAAAACCAACATACAATTTATAGATATAAAATTCAGTACCTATAATTATTTCTACTAACAAGATATAAATATAGTTCATAAGTTATTATAGTTTTATTAAATTGTAAAGAAATTGATAACAAATCTCTAAAGTGATAAGAAAATAGTTTAAAATTTTCATTATTGCGCAAATAGTTTAAAATCTAATAAATATTCTAATACTTTAATAACAAGATAGAGACATAGAAATTGAATAATTATTTGTTTTAATAAAAGAAATATTTATTTATACTTAGTGTGTTATTAATTATACCCTTATAATTATGGAGATAGAATGGAATTGTACAAGGGATAAACTTAACAAAATGTATGGAATAATTACTAAGCCATCAGTTGAATCTGCATATAGTTTATTATAGAGAAATAAAGACTTTTTGGATTACAAAAGACCGGATAATATTTTTATATTAGTATTTAGAGAAAATTATATCTGAACTAATTTATGCAGTAAATTGTAAGGGAAAAGGATTTTGATGGATAAATTTATCAATTTTTTTTAAAGTTGAGTTTTAATTATATATATTATATAGGTTGTCCATAACGAATTTGAGCTTAAATAGACTTAAATCAGAGTGACCCCCTATAAATCCCTAACTTTGATCTAAACTATAAATAAATATTTAATATAAAGAATATAGTAAATAATTGTAATAAGTTTAAGTTTAAAAAAATCACTGCACCCCTAAATATCACATATATTTATTGGATAGACATTCATGTTCATTATACATCTGAAGGAAGTGTACATTGAAATTATTTCAGAAAAACTTACTCCATTCTTTGGAAGTGATAATCTAATGAAAATATTAATTTGATAAAAATTATATAAAAATCATTAAATAAAATACTTATTATATTTGGAAAATGAGGAAATGGTATTTAATAATTATCGATAGGGTATAATTCCAATTAACGAGCAGCCTGATGAGCTTTAGTAAATAAGTTAGTCTTGAAATGGTGCATTGTTTAGCGCGGATGGCCATAGGAATATCAGGTTTGTTAGACCAGCGCATCCTTAGTTCTGCATCGCCGCGAGTTATACGCCTAGCTTGCTACTTACCGTGTAAACCAAATCTATATCTCTCCAATTGCTCATTTAAATTAGCTGCTAGGAAGGGGGAGACGAATGGAGCAGCTGTGGGCATGGCCCTGCTCCTTAGAAGCAAAAGGTCTTGTTCTGTATGCATTGTATAACGCACTCACTGCACTCACTCTCACACAACTACACAGATGCTGTCTACACAAGGTGGAACTCTGTACTAAATCCTCAGTCACAACTGCCCGCCACCAGGTATCTCTTGCTCCTCCCATTGTTTTACCAGCACCCAATGGCGACTCTCAACCTCCTCCGAACCAATGAGAGGCCCATGGGGCGGGCAAAGTCCTCTCACGGCGTGTCATCAGAAGCACCCCTTGTGCGGGCTTTGACGCTGGGGGATGAGGGGTGGGGGTAAATGTGTAACTTTGGGTCCCAATATTGCACTTGCATGCTTATTGAATTGGTATCCGTGATACGGAACAATTTTATATCATAGATACCTGTTGAATGTGACAGAAATAGCGTGGACTATCTTTTGCCCCATCCGCCTATTAGATAAAATGCGGTAGGTACTATAATTAATTTACGCATTCAAATCGGTACTATGTTGAATTGTGGAGTTTGCCAAGATGTTGAATGTAGATGTTGAATATCAAATAGACGTCAGAACATCCGTGGAATCTGCATAGGGTTTTTGAGGTGGTTTGATTGATAGGTTTATTGTCATACCTGTGGTTTCTGTGAGAAATTAGATTTCCAAACGATAGGAATGGGAAGAAGAACAGGATTCTAAAACTAAAATAATTGGGTAGAAGCCTCCTTAATTAGACTTGTTTATTGGATGAAAAAAAAAAACAATTACTACGTTTGATTTTTTTGGTAAATGATAATTTTCGAAGAGGAGATTAAAATTGACACTTTGAAAACGAAAAGGAAATAGCTACTTGTTTTATCTTTGTATAATCTATTGTATAATCTATTGTATATGGTATTTTTGGGCTGGGAATTTGTGAACTTACAATTTTTTAATGAAAATGAGAGAGAGAGAGAAAGGCTCAGATTTTTACGATTTCTTTTTCATATAAATTATATCAAAGTTTTATTTATTTTCTCACATATGAAGTATAAGTCTGAAATTGAATTATATTTTTACATCAACTATTATATAGCTAAATGGTGAACAGCAAATAAAACACTTATACAGTCTATCAACTCCAATGATCAGAATTGAATTTCAATTTTTAATCGAGTTTTATTTATTTGAGTTTAAATTATTTATTTGAGTTCATATTTGTGTTTTTATTTTACTGGAGTTTTTAATTGTGCTTCATTTATTTAGCTTTTCGATGGAGATTTATCAATTCTTAATTGTGAATAAATTAATTTTAGTTTTATTTAATTTCCGTTTTATTTCATATGAGTTTTTAAATGGGTTTTATTTTGATGTTGAAAATAAATTGTTGGTACAACAACCTAAGAAGTTTTTGATGTAACTATAAACAACCAGTTATTAAAAATATTAATATATATTCTAATATTTAAAACAATAACTATATCTTGCAATTATTTCCCTTATACATACATAATATAATTTTGACGTGAATTGAGAATTGGTAAAACAGTCTACTTTATTTTTTCATTTTAAACTTGTATAGTGTATATGATAATGATACTCTTTATTGAAATAACATAGCATCTGTATACACATAGCAGAAATAAGCATAGTACAAGATGAATATATAATCAAGCCTATATGAAGGAATTCTTTGTTAGAGAATTATACTTGCGTGATAACTTTTAAAGTAAAATTTCACATATTGCAATTAAATAATATATTTTTCGGCACTAATTAATATAGCTGCAAATAAGTTGAACTTAAATCCAAATGATAATAATTATTATACATTACCAATTCAGAACGTAGTCATTTAGACAAAAAAATATACATTTAATATAAAATATTATTATCTTATATAATATATACAGGGTGACTGACAAAAAAGTGTACCCAACTTAGAATTAATATAAAATTGATATTGTATTTATAAGTAGTTGGAAAATGAGTTGAAGTCAATTTTAAAATTAGATTTTTTCATGTATCCATTGTATACCACCGTCATTGCTTAAGATTGTACGTGTACAATATTTATATTAATTCAAACTTGGGTACACTTTTTGTGGGTCACCCTGTATAGGATTTCTTGTAAAATACAGAGAAAATTTAACATTTAAAAATTTCGAATTCAGAAGCAAATTTTAGATTCTAACTGAAATGAAAACGATAAACTCTACTGTAACTTTTAACTCACACTTAACTCACTCTTAACTCACTCTTAACTCACTCTTAACTCACTCTTAACTCACTCTTAACTCACTCTTAACTCACTCTTTACCAGGATACACTTTGTTTGAGTCTCGAGTTACAAACAGGAAGAAAAGAACAGAAACTGTGAGTAACTCACCTCATCACTGTGAGTAACTCACCTCATCACTGTGAGTAACTCACCTCATCACTGTGAGTTACTCACCTCATCACTGTGAGTAACTCACCTCATCACTGTGAGTAACTCACCTCATCACTGTGAGTAACTCACCTCATCACTGTGAGGAACTCACCTCATCACTGTGAGTTACTCACCTCATCACTGTGAGTAACTCACCTCATCACTGTGAGTAACTCACCTCATCACTGTGAGGAACTCACCTCATCACTGTGAGTTACTCACCTCATCACTGTGAGTAACTCACCTCATCGCTGTGAGTTACTCACCTCATCACTGTGAGTAACTCACCTCATCACTGTGAGTAACTCACCTCATCACTGTGAGTAACTCACCTCATCACTGTGAGTAACTCACCTCATCACTGTGAGTAACTCACCTCATCACTGTGAGTAACTCACCTCATCACTGTGAGTAACTCACCTCATCACTGTGAGTAACTCACCTCATCACTGTGAGTAACTCACCTCATCACTGTGAGTAACTCACCTCATCACTGTGAGTAACTCACCTCATCACTGTGAGTTACTCTCATACATTTTTATCTGTTGTAGAGTTTCATTCATTTCTTATCATCACCTCACTATCAATGCTCCATATTATAGTATTGTTACCTTCGCAGAATGCGGGAAGGTCATATTTTCATCGGAATTTATTTATTTATTTATTAAATTTATCATCTTGTTATTCGCTTAACTGAAAAAGTGTTCAACCGAATTATCTGAAATTTGGTAAAACGATTGGTCCATGTCCAGTGACCTGCTGGTAGAATTTTTGGGAGCGATCCGGTCAAAGGTCAAGGTCATGGTCATTTATAACTCAAAAAGTATTGAACCATATTGCATGAAACTTGGTGGGACGATTGCTCAGTATACAGGAACCATTTTGTAAGATTTTGGGAGTGATCGGGTCAAAGGTCAAAGGTCAAGGTCAAGGCCATTTGTAACTCAATAACTCAAAAAGTATTCAACCAAATTGTCTGAAATTTGATGGGAGGATTGGTCATTGTCCATGAACCATCTGGTAGAATTTTGGGAGCAATTTGTTCAAAGGTCAAGGTTAAGGTCATTTATAACTCAATAACTCAAAAAGTATTGAACCAAATATTGCATGAAACTTGGTGAGACGATTGGTCACTATCCAGTCACCAGTTAATTAGATTTTGGAAGCAAACGGATAAGCGGCGGCGAAGGTTTGCGCTCTATCGAGTGCACGTAATTTAATTTTACTATAGTATAGCTATTCTATGGTATAGCTATTCTATGGTATAGCTATACTATAGCATACTATAGCTCGTCCACTTATACAAATAATAAATTTAATTTTGAAATTGGAACATAGGCGTAATTTTGTGCAATATTTTTTTTTGGTAGCCGTTAAATTGCTCGAAAACAATTGCTCGAAAGACAATTGTTCGAAAGACAATTGTTCGAAAACAATTGCTCAAAAAATAATTGCTCGAATGAACAATTGTTCGGAAGAACAATTGCTCGAAAGACAATTGCTCGAAAAACAATTACTCAAACGAACAATTGATCGAATGAACAATTGCTCGAATTATCAAATTGCTCGAATGAACAAAATTGCTCGAATTAAAAAATTGCACAGTTTTCGATTTTATAAAAGTCAGTTATTCATGAAGTGGAGCTGCACCTAACAATGTTTGTTTCTTTTTAGTAATTGATCATTAATCATTCTATAATTGATTTTAATTATTACTCATTCTGCATAATCTTTTTTAGACCGTTTGTGTCATTTCGTATGTAACATGTCAATTGGAATCATGTGGTGAATAAGTACTATTCATGTTTTTTTTATCATAAAACCCGAAAATTTTGTAGATTAAATTATTACTAGCCTATCTGTATGTGGCACCCCAATAGGTGGAATAACTCAAAGTTATGGCAGAGTTTTAATAAATCTACAATTTTTTTCGGGTTTTATTTATGATAAAAAAAAACATGAATAGTAGTGATTCAATGATTCCAATTCACATGTTTTTCACAGCCCTTACTAAGTGTGTATTTTTTGCTCACATGGCGACCTTTACCTATGTCTTTTGGGACAATATTAAATGAAAAGTTTAGAGGTTCCTGGAGAGCAGAATACTCACCAGGAACTAAACGTTAATATAATTGAAGAAATTACCATAATAAATCCTTTTGTCTCGGAAACTATTGACGAAAAAATCGAGAAAAGAATGCGAATTCGTTTCAATAATTATGAGTGATATTTAAATGATATTAAATATAAGAATTATAACTTTTAAATTTCCAATTTTTGTTTATAAATTCAAATTTGAAATCAAAACGAAGAGTGTACAATCTTCTTCTTCAGCATCAGGTTAGTGATTCGCTCAATTGTTGCACAAAGAGTATTAAAAACTTTAAAATCTAATAATAAAATATATACTATACCGAATTGTATACAGTTTGCATAATAATGATCTTAGACCTTAGTTCTATATTAAACTCAATTTTTTTCCGGGAGCCTGGAGAGGACCTTTAAAGGTCCCCTCCAAGCAAATTTTTTTATTGCCTAAATCAACGAGGCTAATGTTTCTTATTATTTTACTGCAAACCCCATAAAATTTGATAGCATTTTTTTAACTTCATATGCTTTTAAAGATTTTTATAATCCAAACTCTACAAAACCTACTTTACTTCCGACTTTCTAAGTTTCAGTCTAAAGAAGAAGAATGTACACCATTTGTTTTGATTGTCAACTAGGTATTTGGTTTATTAAATCTATTCATTATTCGTTTAAAGGTTTAAATTTGGATAAACTTTTTATAGAAACGTTTATATACTTTTAGAAACAATTAATATCTTAATAGAGAGCCAAAAACGCTTTGTTTGTTTAAAAATCTGAATTTACAATCATAACAAAGAGTGTACAATCTTCTTTCTCAGCGTCAGGTTGGAGATCCGCTCGATTGTTGCTCACAGAGTATTAAAAAACTTTAAAAGCAAATAATAAAATACATACTGAACCAAATTGTATACGGTTTGCGGAATAATGATCGTAGACCTTAGTTCTGTAATATTATGTAATAAACTCATTTTTTTCCCAGAGCCTGGAGAGGACCTTTAAGGGACACCTATTATAATGACAGAACTTAGTCACAGTTTAAATATTCATTTCACATTTATTATTAATGCTTAAATCAATGCTATATAGAAATTTGTGATAGTTTAATTCAATTTATGGACCAAGTACAGATAACGGACCAGAGTCAATTTTCTTTACTTGGTTAAATTCTGGTCCGTTTTCTTTACTAGCTTAATTTATGGTCCGTTATCTTTACCAGCTTCATTTCTGGTCCGTTATCTTTACTTGCTCCCAATTTATTTTCTATTAATTAAAATTATTATCCAAATATTTATTTTCTTCTTATTATATATCTTTTACTTAAAGGTCCCCTCCAAGCAAATATTTTTATTGCCTTATTCAACGAGGCTAATGTTTCATATCATTTTGCAGCAAACCGCATCGAATTTAGTAACATATTTTTAATTTTATATGCTTTTAAAGATATTTATAATCAAAACTCTACAAAACCTATTTAACTTCCGACTTACTAATTTAAGATATTTTCAGCCTGAAGAAAAAGAATGTACACCATTTGTTTTGATTGTCAACTAGGTATTAGGTTTAATAAATCCATTTAATATTCGTGTAAAGGTATAAAATTGAATGAACTTATAATAGAAACGTTTATATACTTTAGGAAACAATTAATATCCAAAATAAAGGCCAAGAACGCATAGTTTGTTTATAAAATTCAAATTTGTAATCATAACAAAGAGTGTACAATCTTCTTCTTGAGCATCAGATTAGTGATTTGCTCGATTGTTGCTCACAGAGTATTAAAAAACTTTAAAAACAAATTATAAAATATATACTGAACCGAATTGTATGCAGTTTACAGAATAATGATCGTAGACCTTAGTTCTATAATATTATGTTATAAACTCATTTTTTCATTGGAGCCTGGAGAGGACCTTCAAAGTATTAATTTCAATCTCTAATGGGAGATACTATTAAGGCCGAAACTAGGGCAAGTTACGAATTATCGGTCGGTTATATCTTCTTCGGTCATATAAGAAAAACGACATAGTAATTATTATTTACTTTTTTAAGCACTAGAATAATTTTAATAACGAAACACACTCTATATCATAAAAAAAAGGATTACATTTTATGATAAATTACCATTTAATTTTCACTAAACATTTTAACAGTGAAAATATAAAATATTTTCTATCAATTATAATCACAGTTAGAAACTACCTACCAATCGCGAGTAAGATTATAATTCGATTGCATTCAAATTTTATCGTGTCATTTCACTAATTTTTCCTCCTTATTGTACATGCACGTATATCCATGGTAATACATCTTTCATTCTGCAACATATCTTACATATGTCTTGTTTCTACATTAGATGAAGTAAAGCTATTTTTGTTTATGCATTATTGGATATTCATAGGAAAAGTAAGCGATGTTTGACACAAAAGGAACCATAGAAAATGGAAAGGAGGATAAATAGAAAGAAAGAATAAGAACATAATGAACACACAGTTCATTGTAGTAGGTGTGTAGGTTTTTGCTGTCATTTTCTCACTGTTTTGCACATTTTCTTATATCGGTGCAATCATTGTGTCACATTTTTATACTGACATTTCATTTCCATAGAAAAGTCTACCGTTAATATGAAAACTACATTAACATTATTAAATAGATTAAATTTATACAAGAAGATGAAAAATATTGTACGGCTTGGATCTTTTCTGTTTGCTGGGTGCTGAGCTACGGGGCCACGCGCTACAATTATATTGACACTGATAATTATCTAAACAAAAATATACTTTTGAGAGACAATTTTATTGCTTAATCAGAATATGATTATCCATAATACATACTTGCATTCGAATACAATTTAAATTCAATAACAGGTTCTAGTGGTAATAACTATTTCAATATAACATTTTCAATAATAACAATCTCAATGGTAACAATTTCAATAATAACAATAACAATTTCTTGTTATTGTTGGTTATGATACTTGTATAATAACTATCTAATAACTTTTTAATCTAATAGTTATTAAATGGTCATTAGATAGTTGTTAAATGTTTACTAATATGTAATTCCTAATCTTCGTCAACAAGGGAAGGTGTTCACATAGAGCAGAGGTCGAGAAATAACAACGAGTACCCATGATATAAATATATTTACATTATTTTCAAATGCACCCAGCAACCAGAAAAGATCCTATGGCTTGAAATAGGCACCTCATTATTTTTTTAGGGTTGCATCAATTTCAATTAATTTTTTTTTAACTTTTTGAGTAACTTTAATTCATACGATTATATACAATGCTAATTTATTTTTAAAAAGTAATTTTCTTTGTCTCTTTAATTGTATATATACAGGGTGATCCATAAACATCTGATTTCTTTCTCTTGCTAGTAAACAAATTGAAAAAAAATTTATTTGATAGAACAAATCTTGTAATTTTATAAACAATTGAAAAAATTATACATCTATTCACTTTAAATGATAGCCAAACTTTTCTCAATAAGTTAGTGTTCATTTCGTGCTTAGGATTGAACAGAGGTATTTTCTTCGCCCTAGTGGAAATAAGTTATTTATTCAGAACGTAATTTTTTCAGATAAAGTATATTTTCATCTATCATGAAATATTGATAGACAGAATTTTAGGGTTATTTTTGATAGACAAAAACAAAAATAACCCCAAAATTATATAAGAAACCCTCCACATTCAAATTTTTTCTTGATATCTTCACGAATGTTTTGCGTGAGGCAGTGAAAAGAAACTTCTTTGTCAAGAGAATTTTGGCAAACATTCAAAGGATGTGTTCTTAGAACCTATAATGTAAAGAAATCTCCAAGATGTATTCATTCTAATAGAATTTATTTCAACTCTCTAGATTTCTTAGTTTTCATTTTACTAACAAATGAAAAGGGTCATATCTTCCTAGATCACCCTGTATATAGCAATATACCAGAATTTCAATGTTAATTATGGTTTAAATTTTCATAAACGATTCACTTTTCAGAACATTTAAAATTATAATATAAATTGCATTACTTTATTCATGAAATATTAATTATTCATTTTGTGATGCTAAGCAAAGACGTTAGCTGTGTTTAAGTTGTCCTCACTTCCTTCACTCTATGCAAATAGCACACTATACCCCATAGCGAAACAGGCACCGCTATCCTAACCATGTAACCTCCATATACTTTGTACTCGTAAACATAACACACTTATTCTATTGCTTGTATCCGGAGACAACTATAGTTATGGTACACATTAATATACATTTATTGAAGACTATAGTATAGCAAGCAAGATTAAAGTATACTATAGTAATATATTTTCTATATTTCACTGGATACAGTATATAATAACATATTTCCAAATATCGTTATTCTGTATTATTAATGTTGGTAAAATTTTCAAAGGAAGTAATAAATTTGATCGAATTTTTGTTTTCCTCCTCTCTAACAATTTACCAATCTGTGAAATTAAATTGTTATCATAAAACTCCATTAATTTTGGAGCAAAATAAAACATTTAGAATAAATTATAGATACTTATTTAAACGTTTTTAATAGTATTATTTAATCACTATAGGTACGACACTGTTACCATGTTAACAATTCAATTCAATACCAAATAGTATTCAAGATGATAAGTAGTCAATAACTATAATATGGTTCGTATTCTATTGCTAAATATATTATTCCCCATTGAATGAATTCCTTCCCCATCCCTCTTCTTCCCCAGCATGCACCCCACTTGGGGGAGGGAGGCAATAAATATCGGTGGTGAAAACCTATAAACCTATATACTATTCCTCCATTTCCAGTCATATTATAGTTAGTCTTCAATTAATGGAGAACATAATGATAGTATGGGAATTATTAAGATATGCTAACATATGTGCTAGAATTATATTGATTTATTTTTTTAAATAGACGAATTATCGAATTGAATATATTTTTCTTTATATTAATTTACTTAAATTGATAATTAACTTGTTAAATTGAATTATAAAATTGAAGAAAGTACGGTAGACCTGATGAAATTTGTCCATTCTACTGCCGATTCAAATAAAATAAAATATAATAAAATAATTTCAACTTATAAAATTTAATGTGTTACTTTAATTAGCATCAATGGGGTATACTACGTAGTGGTAATTTTACACATACAGTATGATATCATAATTAAATAGGGGCTCAGTCCCCCTATCCTTTCTTATAGGTGATGTTAATCGGTCCCCACCCGACTGTTACCCCATGGGGCGCCTTCGCAGAGTGGGTGGCACATAATCACGATGTGGCTCTGACAATAGAGATGGTGGCCATTCACGGAACATCCCCAACCCTTTCATTAGAACACTCTAAGGTTCTTCTAACCCTATTTCCTTTACCACTTCACCCTAACTAACTAAATCCCAATCAATGCGTGTCTTTAAGTACAGAGCATGTATACAGGCAAAGTAACGAGGGGAAGCAGTGACATTTCTCTAAGAACCATAAAACCGGACTTAACCGCCTAACGTGACCACTTAATTGCTGTGGAAAATGGAGGAACACGAGACTTTCCCTGTGTACCAATTTCAAGAGAATGAGCTCATTATTTAGCTAAGGGATACCCTAAGATAAATGGAAGAGAGATCTTGCAGCTACATTTGATGTGAGTGTTATGGTCACATTTTTGTTTTGGTCAAGTTACTTCAGTTTTGATAATTTAATTAGATCTGTTTAATTAAGGTCATAGCTATATTATTAAATTAGCTGTGGATGTAATTCAGAACTTCTATACCAACAGTTTGAGTTTGAAAAAGGTTGATATTCATTAATTAATGAATATATTTTAGTCATTAGTTCATGAAATATGTATAAATTTTAGGTGTGTGTTATTTATATTCCCACAATATCTGAGTTATTTCATTAGGTGTTTGTAATGAAGCCTTGCTGTCATCTTTTAGCACTAGTAAATTAACCAGTATTGTTCGTCACCTTCAATTGACATTCACACAGCAAAGAATTTTAAATATCACCATCACCTTGATATACTGTACCAAGTGAATTACAAGCCACGACGTACCTTCTTCATGAGTTCCTGGATAATAAAAACTTCACGTGAACTTCATGTAAAATGAGTTTCTTTTATTTTAGTGTGTGAAATGTAATCTATTTTGGAGTAAGTAATTTAAGATATTTATGGGAGCTATATTTAGAAATTACTTTCAACAGTTAAAGCATTCGGTTGTCACAATTCTAACTTTTTTGAAATTGGTGAGCGTGCTAAATGGAAACGTCCTTTCTTGCCATTGATTGTTAAGACATCAGACTCTATTGCCTATCTCTTGCAGATATTCTCAAACTAGATGGTGCGCAGCAGATGGAATCTGTGTGGTCCAACTGAAGCCTCGGTACTCTGGACCACGCCAAAGAGAGGATCCGCAAAACAATTCCATGCTAGAATCGAAGAAAATTATTAAATTAAAAGTAAAATTTTCAATTTTCAACTTTGTATAATGTTTTTAGAGTTTGATTGTATCTGGATGTTCTTTGTATCTGTCCGGTGAATGGAGGTGATTAGTGATCTATGCGCTGTAAATCAAACACTGATCTAAGTGAAATGGCTTCATTTGGACTAGAGCTTAGAGAGGTGATTGTAGCTCTGGCTCTCCATCGATGATTTACACTTTAATTTATTGATACACGATAAGCCAACGATTGAAAAGCTTGTGAGAGTAGATGTTGTGGTCTGTCATACATATCCTCCAGTGAATGAATAATTGTTATGGTAGGGGATACTTGAGAACATAATAGACTGATTTAATTAACTGATAGACGCTGCGGTTTAGCTTGGTGATGGGCCATTGAGACTTGAAGTACCCAAGGAATCACTCGTGGGTTCAAAGGTCACAATTCTCTGTTTGAAGGTAATTAGTCGCCGCAAACATCAATGACTTCCTATAAAAAATTAACCCGTATTGTCAGCAGGGAACCACGGCGACATTTATGCATGGTATACGCACAGTGATGCTTTATTGTTTTATCCTGTCTACGCTCTTACTTTGCATCCATGCTACTGAAACACAGGAAATAACTCAAAACGCCAAACTGTGTTAATTATATTACGCTATGTAGGAGACCATGTATTTATTATCTTAAACTAGTGTACGCGTACCATAAAAATGAAGCCAATTTTGATATGTCAATTTATAGACTCTGATAAAAATTCAATTTATTTAAAAGTGATAAATAGACTTAAGAATTAGCTCCATAGAAGATGAAAATTGTTATCAATAGCCCAGCAATAAATAGGAAAATATTGATCATTACCAGATCTAAAAAAATATATATATCATAGATTATATACTATATATAGGATCGAATAATAAGATAGAGAACATATACAAAGTAGGTTATATCCAACTTGGGACAGTTAGTCATAAAATCCATTGTTAGGTATACCAAGTGTTCCACAGCTTAATCTTGATGAGGAATGGACATTTTTATGAAAGCTCTAATCTTAAAAACTTTCTAAGTCGATGTTTTAATAACCTCTTGATAAGAAATCTCTTTTTTCGAAAGCTCAAATCCTGAAAACCTTCAACGGCGAATTTGAATTACCTTCATGGAAATATAAGTGAGTGTGACGGTCAGACAGACAGAATCTGTTCTTATTATTATATTGATGAGATTATTCTAACTCAATATGTATATATTGTAGGCAATATTCGAGTCATATATATTTTGAAAAGTTTTAAAGTGGAAATGATATAAACAAAGTTCAAATAAATTCATTAAAAAATTCGAATTATATATAAGCATGTAGATTGCAGAAGCTTGCATATACCTATAATACTTTTTTATTTTTCATAACACCATTTTATTATAAATATATATCAATCAATTTCTTCATTCATTTTACATATGATTTTATAATTAATTACAAATAATGCAATACAATTAAAGAATCGAACTCAAAAAACTCTCAAAGTGATGTATAACTTTCTTTTTATAATTGGTCACTTCAAATGTTACATAAAGTGCTTATTGTGTTTGGATGGTGAAAACCACAACGGTAGATTAAATACAAGATACACCTGTAATTTTAATTTAAAATATCCAGTTTGTACCTATGAAAACATGTATTGTCTCAAATAATAACCTTATGGCTTCTGAATTAGGTATATAATTAAACATAGATTATATCTGAGATTTGACTTTTCATATCTTAGCATCAATGTTTGTTTTCAGATATATTTTATAAATATTCATTATTCATGTGTAATGATATAAAAAGTATGCCATTTTATTTATTAAAATACTTCTAAATACCATATACTGCAGTTATTTCGATTTTTTGTTGAGTGGATTTAGGTTGACCTCAAGTAGATTGGGTTTCGAAAGTACAATTCAATTAAGTCTGAGGTCAAAATTAATTAAAAACAGGTTTAAAAAACCACAGAGAAAAAGAGAAACAATATAGAAAAGGAAATTGTTTCAATATTTTGTACAGATTTTCATCTGGTTTTCTATATTAAGTAGCTTACACATACCTACAAAAATCTAACTTGATTGTGCTAGATATAAATAATTATAAATATCTGTATATGCATTTTTCATCTATATTAAACTAATAATAACCTATATTGTTTCATATATAAATAGTTAAATAGTTTTGAATTCATTATTGAAAAAAACTACAAATAGATTTTTTGTTTCTAGGACAACTCGCCGCCGGACAATTCGTAGTGCAGACAACTCGCCGGCCGGGCAAGTCCCCGGGTATTTACATATAAGTAATGTTATTATAATTTTTCACAAGGATTTATTTTTATTCGCTCAAAACTGACTTAAAACAGTAGCTATTAATTTAGTTTAGTAATGTTTAACGTCTGCTTCGAAACGAAGGGCCTTTCGTTGACGTCAAAAAGAAATTAAATACAAGGTACAGGAAGAAGAAGTCAGAAACCAAAGTGGCTCTTTGACAAATAGCACAAACCATCAGTCCGTGACAATGATCATGAATGCAAAAAAGCTACTTCGTCAATGCAGTCACTTACCAAAGAATGAGATAAAAAGGGACACAAGCACCGGTGACTCCACTCACGAATTGAAGAGGAAAATGAAGAGGTGATAGTAAATGCAACCTATTAGCCTACCTAACACAAAAACTAAGACCTCGTAGTTAAAGAATCTCTCATTTGCATTGATGATATTAGTTTTAATCTAAAGTAATATTTGCTTGCCATTATAAACGTATTAAGAAGACATCTCAACTTTTTTCTTTCCAATAGCAAATTATTTGTAGCAAAATACTTTCAAATAGAACGAAGAAAATTTTGTTGTTAATAAACAACACTCACTATGTTTATAATAGTTTAGATTATATGTTTATTATAAAAAACATTTGAATTATATTTTGAAAGGGAAAAGAAAACATTTTCAAATAGGGCTAAGGAAATTAGATAATTAATTTACAACACACAGTTTATATTTATAATATTTTTTTTTATATATAAATGATATATACGGTGATAAAACGTAAATCAGATTGCGAGTTGTTATGGCGACGAATGGTCCTATCGCCGAGTTGTTCTCACGGCGAATTGTCTGCAGTGAATTGTTCGGCTGCGAGTTGTCCAGTCACCAGTTTTTTTTCATCAGCAGTTATTTTCTCTTATTGGAGACAATAGTTTACGAAGAATAAATTTGACAAATTGTATATTATTAACTGTATATTTTTGGCCATACTAGAACGTCACAATACTCATTCTTTTACAGTAGTCGGAATATGGGGGTTAACTTGGGTCAGAATCAATCGGACTTTTAAAAATTTTAATCAATAAATCAAGATCTATTTTCACTTCCACTTTCCGAGTACTAAAAGTGTCCGAGTGCTGTGACGTCCTTCTAAATACATATTGATATACTTCGTATATATATATATCATCTAAATATAACTAATTAAACAATTTAAGTTATTATTTCCTTTGATATCACCGAAACAATTGAAAAATAATTTGTAATTGTTTTTGTATGGAAATAATTGCTGATTATACTCAAGCAGAAATATTCAACATCTGCGATTCAATTAAAAAGTTACAACCGCCATGTTGAGTACAGGAACCATGTTGCAATTATCACACCTATGGCGTTAGGATCATCACCTGGGTAGAGTGTGCACCAATCACAGGGCTGCATTCAGGCCCCTTCACACCTGAAATCCAGTCAGCCAATCACAGACCAGTATGGCGCTATAAATGACACCTTGTTGCCCTGAGAACCAATCAGAGAGCAGCAAAGTGTTAGAACTAACACCATTCTGTTTCGAAATGACAATATGGCTTAAAATGTTCATTGTAAACAGTATATGAGATAGGAGAAGGAAAATGATATTCTAATATATAAATGAAATGAAGAATGAGACTATATATAGATTTACATATGCATATATTATTCATAATTATGTATACAAGAGAGCATTATTTCAACTAATGTACAAATGAATATTAATTTTGAATGATTATCATTTTAGACTGGTAATGTGGTGGTGTGAACTAGAAATAATACTTAATTTTCCGCATTATATGTCAGGAAGACAAAAAAAAAATGAATTCCCTTTACCATAGTTACAATTTTCCATATTTTTTATGTAGATCTTGAGGTAAGTAGGTACATGAAGATTGAAGAGGTTTAGAGTAACGCAAATATAATAAAGCGATTTGAATATCCCTACAGCTTTTCAAGATATTTTCTTATCTTTTAAGTCCACATGAACACAATTCTCTTAAATGAACTTAACCGATAGATGTTTGACGTATTAAATTCCACAGATAGCGTGAATTTGAAGGTTATAAAGTCTTATCATACTATACAATATATTAATAGAAGTATTGCTCCTCACTCAAAGCATCCAATATACAGCTAATTTTATCCATATTTTTCTCAATAGAGGGAAATTAACAACTACCATTATATCAGGAGTGTTTTAATCAAAACACACTTTAATCAAATCAACCAAGGCGAAAAATCGAGACTATTTATACTCCAGTTTTAAAACTCCATTAAAGAAACTTTCTCCTTTACAGTTATTTATTTAATAAATAGAAGAAAAAGTGCCGCACCTAGTATCAAGCCCTGTGGTATACCCCACCCAGTACTTGTAAATATACTGATTTAGGTGCTGTTCATTCTTGTATTTTTAATAGTGCACTAAAATTTATTATAAATGGACATGAAAAGTTGCCTAACCGCACACGGATTCAATGATAAATTTACAGTTTATTAAAAATTATCCTATAATTTACCCAATAAGAACCAAATTCATTATTTCGGTAAATTAAAATGAATGCATATTTTCATCACGATGACAATATAGCTATACTGGAAATTATAGCAATTACAACAATCATGAATCTATCATCTGTAAAGAAACCTGTCCTGCACTCCACAAGATTTACCTTAATTAAAGACGAAATGGGTGAGAAATAGTATATCTTTTAACAGAATCAAAAAGATAATCGAAATAGTTCATGTATACATTTATTACTTTTCATACCTGTTTCGTTACTATATTTATTTCTAGATCTGATTTAAAAGAGTTCTGTAACAGGAACTCAAGTAAAAGAAGAGAATATAGCCTTATAGTTCAGCTGTGACAGTTGACATATTTTACCGCAAAACAAAAATCTAGTTTAAGAACCAAATCTATATTTCGGGGAGAATACTATCGATCACATCCTGCTACAGCCAATGCATCGAGATAATTGCTTCTTTTACTATTAAAAAATATTTTTTACTTTAAATGAATGTTAAACAATAAAAACTATGAAACACTTTGTTTATTAATAATTGTTATCTTAACTCTGAAATTGTTAGCAAGAATTTGAATAAAGTAAATACCCTCACTCTTCAATATAATAATCCTAGTACAACTTATAGCGGAAAATTTTAACAGAAAGAATAATCGTAATTTAGTAGGCAATAGCTCACACACTCACTTGTCTCCACACTCCACAACACCCACTTGTCTCCATATTCCACAACACCCACTTGTCTCCACACTCCACAACACCCACTTGTCTCCACACTCCACAACACTACTCACTTGTCTCCACACTCCACAACACTCACTTGTCTCCACACTCCACAACACTCACTTGTCTCCACACCCCACAACACTCACTTGTCTCCACACTCCACAACACCCACATGTGGGTGACTGGGTGGGCGCCACACGCCCCGTTGCCAGCGGGTGCCCACAGGGTGTCTCAGCGGGGCTCAAACAAGTGTCGTGGTCGCCTCCTGTGCCACATCAGATAAGAGTCTCCTGCTTATCACCAGGATGGTTGTGACGATGTGTTTGCTGCTCACCAGCCCTGTAATTATCACCAGACTCATATCGTATGGCGGCTTTTGTTTGTTTTAGGCTGCAGATAACCCATTGCTCTTTGCCCACCACCCCATTCTAATAGAGTTATTAAGTGATGCTATTATAAGTCATTCTTTCTACTAAGTACAATGCATAGAAAGTAATTTCATTTAGCTCTAACTATTTTTGTTTGAAATATATGCTAAGAGAATAATCCACTTAAATTTAATAAGTGATATTATGATTGGTCAAAATTTTTAAATTAAGAAAATAAAATCATCTTTTACGGATCTCTATACGTACCTATCTATATCTAATATGTTTTCCTTAGAAGTTTATAGACAATATCTACCCATCGAAAAGTTTTTGTAGTTGAGCAATAAATAACTTATGAATAAAAGTTGAGGCTGCGATATATATGTCATTACAAGTAACACAAAAAAAAATAACTAAATTGGTTAAGAAGTTTATATTTTTTTAGTGCTCCAATTATATTTTTTATCATAGCAAATAAGTCTTCAGATTTTTTTTCAGCAAAAAGTAAAAATTTGGAAGTTTTAATTTTCCGTCAAGATTTTTTTAGCTTTAGATAACACGATGCATGGTTAAAATATATTAAAATTCTGTCTCTATTTTATATAGGAAGGATATAAGTCATTCATTTGGTTGTATAGTAACGTAATAGGTTGCATTCTAAATAATGGCCACTGTTAAAACATTTTAAAGATTGTTCAACTGATAAAACCATCGATCAGTACTCAGATTCAAACCAATTTAAAATAGAGACATCAGAGAGTCTTTTTACTGCACCATTTCAGGTGAATTGCCCCCTCCCCCAATGCAAGGGGAGCCCCGGGGGTAATAACAGTGACACCGTATGATCGATGGTGGTGACGAGTGACGCACTGAGCGTGTATTCTAGTGGCAAAGGCGGTGGAAATGAAGGAAATTATACCTCAAATGAGAGAACAACCAATCATCCACTCATTTGAATGTCACTCATCACATTTCTAATTGACAGAATTTCCTCCATTGGTTTGTCTTCATGGTTTTGATATTTGTTACAATTGTTTTTTTCCAATTGTTTATAGATAGATCAATAAGAGAAGAGTTTTTCAGATCTGTGTTGCCAGGACGTCAGTTTTCTGTATAATTACCTCTGATTGGTAGAAAGCAAAAAGTTTCGGCAGAGGTTGTGCCAATTACAGCTAATTAGGATAGGGAATTCGTGGGAAAAGCGGTGGCGTTATGGCAGCTCAAGTGGGAAGATTCTGAGCATGGGAGAGCTACTGAACTGAAATGATAGAGTAACAGCTTGATATAAAATTTGATGTATTTATTATTTGAATATTTTCAAACTATTATAAGTTACCAGGTGCTTGTCAATAGAATCATATATGCAGTTGTTTTTGGGAGAATTTGAATATATGATCAGTTCTTTCATCTATGTAGCCATCTTGAAGTGATAGATTTTAGTGTTTCGAAGAACTCCTTCCTTAAGTACACATAAGTAAGTGTACACTAACCAGGGTTAGCCGAACTCATCCTGGGTGATGCATCATTACCCAGTGGTTGTACTCTAGGAACAATAAAGTAAATAGTCTGGCATATAAGTGTTATTACCAGCCCTCTATCATTACCCAATAGTACTAACAATCCAAGAACTGATGAGCCCTAATAACTTTATTGGCTAATGCCAGGTTTCTACATCCTGCGATCAGGCCTCAGACTATCCTGATCTATCGATTCCGGCTCTACACCAATGATCTAAAGTTGAACCAAATGTTTTGTGCTAAATTATTTCACCTTCTTTTAATCTCGGTATAGATGTTTTATTCTAATTAAGTGTTAGTTAGTTAAATTAATTATAATTAGTAAGAGTGAATTTTGGCTTCAACTTCGAACCCTATTTTTCTATCACAAATAGATAATAGTTTGAAATCACATTAAGGTGGTAGATGCTTTTGTATATTTTAAATTACAATTAATTAAAAGAACATAAGATATGAATCTATAATAACCAACTTTTATCATCTGAATCAGGGAAATGATTATCATTAAATAATATTTGTGTTTATATGAAATACATATTAACATAACACCAAAATATTTTCAAGTAAACCTGTGGTATTAAGTAAGTGTAATATTATACTTATACTTTCAGCAGTCATAGCATATAAAACTAGATTACGTGCACTTAGTAGAGCGCAAACCTTCGCCACCGCTTATCCGTTTGCTACCAAAATCTAATAAACTGGTGACTGGATAGTGACCAATCGTCCCACCAAGTTTCATGCAATATGGTTCAATACTTTTTGATTTATTGAGTTATAAATGACCTTGACCTTGACCTTTGACCGGTTTGCTCCCAAAATTCTACCAGCAGGTCACTGGACATGGTCCAATCGTTTCACTAAATTTCAGGCAATTTAGTTGAATACTTTTTCAGTTATGCGAATAACAAGATGATAAATAAATAAATAAATGCTGTCAATAATAAAACCTTCCCGCATTCTGCGAAGGTGAAAATAACTATATTTTCGTACTATCACAGTGCATATATTTTAATACAGACTATTGACATTTTTGGGCCAATGAGTGTCTAGGTTAAGGAAGCATTTAAATGGTTGTTGACAAAATGTTTATTTACCCATTTCCTTGCTATGGGGTGAACTTCCCATCTACTCTCCACTTTGACTTCAAACTCTAGAACAAATAGGTCTGACGGCTCCTAAGGTAAACAGTTGAAAGTTTCTGTGAAAATCCACCAACAAGAAGGGGGCTTACATCTAGGGGTAAATTACCCACATGCTGTATTTAAATTTAATTACGAAAAATTGAATATATGATATATATTGAAATAATGAGAGAGAGTCATTAGCTACATGACTGCTAGGTAGTAAATATATATAACAGAGTATACACATACATAGTGAAAAGGTATTAGAAAATATCACAAAAAAATGATGATATGAAAAGTTGCTTTGGATTTTTGAATGGGATTTTGAGTTATTGTTTCTGTGAAGTTTTCACATAAACTGTTACTGGGTTTTGTTTCCAGTGAAGCCATGTGTGCTTATGAAGTTTCTGTTTTTTGAAGACAAAAATGTTATTCCCCTGTAAAGTTTCAAAATTTATTAGCAGGTTTTTCTCTTGCAGTAACTTCTTTGGACGATTATTTCGTAGATTTTCTTCTAGATTTCAAATCACCAATAATTTGTCAAGCTTTCGTCAAGTTTGACAAACTATGTAGGAAACTATACCCACGCTATTCACTTTAACTATGCATGTGTGTCGGCGTTTGTGTTTAAGTTGAGTCGCGTCGAGTCCCGAAGGATTGAGTGTCGAGGCAAACAGTTTCGACAGGACGGCAGGAAGAAGCTACTTCAGGACTTTATGTCAACTGCCTTTGAAAGCTTCCGACATTCAGTGTGTGTAGGCTATGCACGCAGAGGAGCAACGCATTTATCTCCAAAAACTATGCACTTATATGGAAAATAACTAATGGAAGATTTGGTTTTTGAAATACCCGTGGAAATATATTTGTTTTGGAAATTCGTAATTTGTTTTGTTAAAGTTTAATTTCATTGAATGCTACTCAAGATGAAGTTACCATAAATACGCTATACGTCTTGATGATGAATTGAAATCTTTCTATTCGAAAGCTTGAAACCTGAAAAACCTTCAACATCGAGTGTATATAACCTCTTAATAATATGGTTATCCCTTTCATTTTGATTCTTTTAAATCATATTAATAATTAGCTTATCTAATTCCCTAGTCTTATTAGGCTATATTATTTAAAAAATTCTAGTCAAATAATGAATAGGTGTTCATAACACAATATACATATGCCTTTGGTGATTATATAAATCTATCATCTTTTATCTCATCATACATATTTTGTCTTGTTCTGCACGATGAATTGTAACACAGTTTAAATACACAGAAATGTCAGTGGCAACATCTACTATATAGGCTGGTAAAGGCGTCACAGTAAGAAGTCAACCAATTATAATGAGATTTCAATATGAAAAAAATTGATAGGTATATAAATACTTTTGGTAAAGTTCATATAAGCCCATTCCTAGTTAAGTGCAACGTAGCACTTAACTAGGATTTCACCTATTTTCTAAATAGAATCCTTTTCATTTTATTCTAACATTTATATGCTTTTATCAATGCTTTTTATTCAGTGTTTGGGATAGAGCTGTACAAAAACCTAAACCACTTAATTGTCTGTAATAGTTATGTGACGTCACAGGTTGACTTTTTGGAAATTGTCATGTGTCGTTGTTATTTCCCTATTTAATTTACTGTATTCAATTATCATTAATGGAGAATATTTTGCGTTTAGTACATAAACGTACTCACGTTTATTACACAAAGCTCAGTTTTAAGTTTATTAGATAGGTTTCTTTTAAATTTCTACGGAATGAATTAGAATTCACACAGTCACAGAAAAATGACAACTAATTAAGGGAAACAGCGCCATCTACAGGTCAGTCTATTAGTTCATCTATATATATTTATAACATGTCGTGCCTTATTATTTGAGGGGTGAAATCTTTAACGATGGCGAATGAGTTAAATATCAAAGAGTCGAATTAAGGCTTTGGTCACTTTAATGCATTTAAAAATATATGCAGTTATCAAAAATATAATCGATAAGTATGAACAAAACAAATTATACTAATTGCTGTGTTTTGAAGACAATTTTCTACCATATTTGTTATTCCATCAATTGTTTGATCTGTGAAAAATAGCAACTAAATAATCGTTCTGTAAAACTATGATAGTACTCTTTCACATATACAAATGTACTTTCGATGATTATTATAATCTCATTAGTTTTATAATCATTAATTTGCTGGTGATTAGCTAATAGTTTCCCTTACATTTGGGTGGTGAGCAATAAATCATGCTTTGCTAATGTGTTCAGCAGTAACCACTGAGGATGTGATCAAAGTCCTAATGAAATGATGAATGTACTCAGCCTCAACAACCACTGCAATTGAGACATCAAATTACACCCCAGAGGGTAGGGGCTGGGGGTTATGGGCCGGTGGCAGGATGGGATGAGGCCTGGCACACACAGTTTATTAGCTTGTTACTATCGGGAAAAGATCTTCTACAGCCGCAGTGTAGAGTTACGGCCGAGGTAATTGATTCGTCATTCCATTGACAGAGTGGCTGTAATTTCTGTTTCACGGCAGGAAATTTGTCCCATAATTGTTTGTAAATTGAAACGCCTGGTTTGTAGTGTCTGTCATTTCATTGAAAGAGATGTCCCAAATTATAGGGGAGCTCTTCAGTGTGGGGCAAGGGACTCAAAAACAGAAGTACAGTACACTCAATTACAGGGGAATTTGTAGCCCGTGAAATTATTTCTTTGTAATTATTGACTGGATATATGAATTAACTTTCATTATATGTTCTAAAATGTATTTCAAATATATATCTGCTGTCCTTTTTTGAAAGGTTTTTTCCCCCAAGGTATCCTATTGTCTTATAATCCGTTCCCAGAATTAAGAGTACCCATAATAATTTCTTTGAAAAATATCTTCGAATAATTTCATGTAGTTTGATTTACTTTTGTTCCAAATAGCATTATTTGTTGATCAATAGTAATATTTCAAGCTTTGCAATTTTGAATTCAAAAAGACTATTGTTTCCGTACTAACTCTCTCTTTTCTATACCTGCGTATAATGAATGGCTATAGTGAATAGTACGGTCCCCTAGATGTCCGGACCCCCTTACATTTCGTTCCCAATACCACCCAGTCCGGGGCCACACAGCTCCGTGTTTGTCGGAGCCAGCAATCTTGTGACAATTTAATTAGAGTTCACTAGCGCTCTCCGTCGCTCTTTTGTTTGTTTTAGAACACAAATTATGGCCTCACACCAGCGGAAGGCAGCGATATATTCTAACTCCCCCGGTGAAGTTACCGCCTGCCTAACTCTGCACGAACCGGGTGATCAAACTTGGAGAGAACTGTACTCGTACAGGATGCCAAGCACAGGGATTGCTCTAGATCACAAACCTAATAACAACAGTTTCTTGTTGTAAATTACCTGTGAGTCTATTACACTCTGTGCCGTTTATCTTTCGACAGATTGATGTAGAAAAGAGGACTGTAGAATGTAGATTGTAGATCAAACTATCTCTACTCACGGTATCATTCTATACTCTATACTCTATAGCATAGGTATATCTAACCTATAAACAAACACTTCAAATATTTATATAGCACTATTGTGACTATTTATAGCATCTGATATCAATACCTAATAATTGATGTTTATGCTAAACTCTTATGTTTATGCTTTATGTTTATGCTAAACTCTTGAATAGTTAGGGTTAGAAGATGTTTTAGTAAGATTTATCGAAAACTTTCAACACAGTGTGTGCCACAATTTTCAAATTGGATCTGAAGAACCAACAATCTGTTACTATTGTTTTTACTAACTATATTTATTTACTAACTAACTATTTTACCTAAATCTAGTTTGTTTTATTAGTTTTCCATCAATATGAATATCCAGTCATGAATAAAATAATTCGATCTAATTTTCTCGATGTTACGGCAATATTTAAAAGCTTCCATACTACGCTTTACCGAATTAATGATTCATTTTATTATCAAATTAGGTTTTCCTTTATATTAGAAGTGATTTTCTTAGCAAAGATAAATTTTAGTAAGTTGAGATATATATTTTCTCCGTGTTACCTTACTTCCTCGCCTAGATGTACCTATTACTCATTAAATGGCACGCCTTGGCTTGGCGCGCCCGCTTACGTGTCCAATAAAGAGCCTCTGCCTTGTTAGCAGATGAAAGGAAGATTACTAGGTACCCTCAGGATTTACCGACTTAATTATTTAATCACTGGAAAAGTGTCTAATGTCTGTATTGAGATGATTGAATTATGACTGACTCTTTGGGAATATTCAACTGGTGATTTAGATTTACACGATTGGTTAATAATTACTTCTATAGGATGCAGTCGACTTTTTCTTTATTTATATACCTACGAAGTTAAAACTAAATGTTTACCAGATAAGATCAGCTTTCTTCTATAGGTGCACCATACATACTTTGTCACATTATGTGGTTCAATAAAGTGATTCATTTTTAAGAGGATATGCAAGATACATTAGTATTTAGAATATAATGAATTCCTTTCCCGTAAATATGGAGATATCTTTCACAACAGGACAAGCATGTTATGGATCAGTGAGAAGTGTAAGGTTGTATTATGTTCGAGAACAGACAATGTGTGTGTTAATAACAGACAGATGCCATATCCGTAGTCAGAAAACAAACAACCTCGATAATTGGAGAGCTCTAATTGCCGCTAACTATTGACATCATCAGTGACGCCTGTGTTGAGTGTATAATGGATGACCTGTTCTTTTGGAAGAGAGGGCAACGCACACTCAGCAGATGGTGTAACCAAGGAGTGGGACTTCACTTAAGCAACCTCAGTAGTACTTATAGTTATGCATGACGTACAATTTAACAGACTGTGTCCATTCTCTAACTAAACTCAGCGAATAGTGTCAATGCCATGTTAAAATGTATGCCACTGCTCTATCATGATATGTTCGCTATAAGAAATGTGAATTCTAAATCAATGTTATTCATAAAAAAAAGAATCATAATCAATTTTAATTAAAAAATCCTCATATTCCTATCGAAAGTCTCGCAACTAATTAGCCGTGGGTGGCATCAACTTACTAACAAGCTTTGAAACTCTCTTCAAACAAAGGAGCAACCACAATCTTCTTTGCTCACTGTTTAATTTAGAAAAAAATCAAACGATTTAATATTATATCTTCATATCATGATAGATAATCTCGCTGAAATCTCTTTTGGTAGAGCCGTTATAGTTTATAACATCCTTATCATGTAATCATTGGTAGGTAGGTACTATCCTGAGCCTAAGTCTCTGCCCCAGTCTTGAGGCCTGATTGGGGCTTACGTGTGGTCTGCGCCAGTCTCCCCCACTCCCCCGCCCGTTATTTTCATGGGTATCATCATGCCGGTGCCCCTTCATTAGCCCACAGTTCTATCCTAGTTAACGCTTGATGGATTGCGACGTGAAGCAGCGGTTGTACCATCGCACACACTGTACTAGCAGTGGAAGAAAGAGTTGCACATGCGTACAGCTGTAGCTTGGTCCTAACTTAGTAGGTGTGATTTGGAGTTTGGAATCGATTTGGTAGTTTAAATTCGTGCATATACATACTTTTCGAGGACTGTTACATTATAAACCTTATAAATGGTTCGCTAAGTTATGACTTTCCATTTCGAACTTCCTGTATATAGCACCTATCGAACAAATTTCAAATATGTTATTTTGCTATCCTTGCAACTTAGCAAATAAATTTTGAAATTGTTTATGACTTTTACAGAAATATTATTGAAACTGTAGATTTGCTCACCTCGCCACCAGGTGCCTCTTCCACCCGTTTTTCTGACTCTACTTTGCATTATAATTTGCAGATGTAAACACAAGAGCGACAGACGGAAGGCGATAACTCCAGGCAATTATTATTCATCATCTAAAGCTCCTGTTATCACAACCAACATCTGTGAGACTACCAATGAGCTGAGTTTGCATCTGAGCAAAGCATACAACAAGTCAAAATATCATGAAACGTCTTCAATGTTTGTAGAACTGTAATTGATAATCAGGTCTGCATCCGCAAAATACGAGTGTTGGAAGTCTGTTGTCTGTAGCACTTTCCACTCGAGGTTCTAAGGTAATGTCTTCATCAGCTATCAGGACATATCTTCTATTTTAATCGACGGGGTTTTCGTCAGCATCTCAGGTTCGATTAGTTGTCTTATTAGGCCCATAGAGTTGCCAAGCGTTTATCTTTAGATTATTCTAGTGATCGAAGTGGACAATCAATCAAACTGAGCAAATATGATCGCTATTGATGTCTTAACCTCTTCATTACTGATCATTACCTTCACTCGAACTTTGTTGAATATATACTGTTTATATATAAGTATTGTATTTATGTTTGATTTATGTAATTAAACCAATTTAAAGCAAAAATGAACACAGCCATAGAGATATTTTCAGTGAATAATTTGCAAATCAACAATTTTGCCACAAAATGGTATCAGAAAATTTAGAAACACTTATATTGAATACAGTTCACTTACATCTGCTCCGTCTAACAAAATTAAACCCTGGCCTTCAATTACTAATACAAACAAAAACTGACTTAATGACTATATAATATATTCCATTGGTCCGTAATAATGACAAAGCTCAAGAACAAAGGCTTCAGCAGTGAAAATTGTCGAGAAAGAGCTCCAGCACCTCAATCCTGACACGATAATTGCATGAGTGGTGACAGAATAACATGGAACTAGCCTGTTAGCGGCTTCGAGACCTACACTACGCGGCGGAACCACTTCGTCTGGTGTTGAGAACTGGAGAATGTATATTATTTGCCGCGAGGGAAGGACTCTATCTACATAAATTGATGTATGAAAAAGAGTGTAGGTAAAAAGCGCTATGCAATGGGAAAGAGAACAACATTTAATGAAATGAGAGAAGACATTTTGGATGTAAACATTCAAGAAATAGTTGGTTAATATACCAGTCTGTGTTTAGTTGACATACGCTCAAAGAAAAGAAATGTGCTACATGAATAATTTATGTTACACTGAACATTACATTTTAGTTCAAATGTTCTCCATCAAAGGTATTTCGATAAGATGGTACCTCTGTTTTGGCATTTCATTTAAATATGAGCTATAAGAATATCCTATTTAAACTGGTAAATTAAAATATATTCATTATTAATTTATGAGAATGTCTTATTTGCATGCATGAAAACAATGAAATAAATTATAAAATAGACATTTAAATATAATAATATCGTAAGGAAGTTCAATGGATCACAATTTTAAAGCTTAATTACTAAATAATTCATGTATTTTCTGTTGATTAAATAATAATATTTAATATAGTTTAACTTCTATAATTGAGTAATTAAAATATAGAGAAAATGATATAAAGGACAATTTGGTTTCTTATCATGCCTTCATATTAACAAGGAAGTTCTTTTTAATGGTTGATTATACAGTCGGTTTGTTGTACAAAGTTACTGCAATATATTGTCCCCTGTAGCTATTAGGTGATAATTAACGGATGTTCTTTATTATCTTATAATATCATACAGTCTCCATCAAACGTAGCATGTGATAAGTTATTATACAGTCGCACAGATGAAGTGTAGATTTCTGAAGCATTCTTCTCGTTAGTGATTAGAAGTGTTCAATCATCATAGAGTATTCTAATTAACTTCTTTTGTTTAGTAGAGGTGGCGCTACATGAGAGTATTGTCTCAGCAATGGTCTATTAGAGGCATACACAATTCCTTTACCTCTATTAGAGGCAAAGACAATACCTTTACCTCTATTAGAGGCAAAGGCAATACCTTTACCTCTATTAGAGGCAAAGGCAATACCTTTACCTGTATTAGAGGCAAAGACAATACCTTTACCTCTATTAGAGGCAAAGGCAATACCTTTACCTGTATTAGAGGCAAAGACAATACCTTTGCCTGTATTAGAGGCAAAGGCAATACCTTTACCTCTATTAGAGGCAAAGACAATACCTTTACCTGTATTAGAGGCAAAGACAATACCTTTACCTCTATTAGAGGCATACACAATTCCTTTACCTGTATTAGAGGCAAAGACAATACCTTTACCTGTATTAGAGGCAAAGACAATACCTTTACCTCTATTAGAGGCAAAAGCAATACCTTTACCTCTATTAGAGGCAAAGGCAATACCTTTGCCTGTATTAGAGGCAAAGGCAATACCTTTACCTCTATTAGAGGCAAAGACAATACCTTTACCTCTATTAGAGGCAAAGGCAATACCTTTACCTCTATTAGAGGCATACACAATTCCTTTACCTGTATTAGAGGCAAAGACAATACCTTTACCTGTATTAGAGGCAAAGACAATACCTTTACCTCTATTAGAGGCAAAAGCAATACCTTTACCTCTATTAGAGGCAAAGGCAATACCTTTACATGTATAGTACACATCTGGCTCTATCTTTAATGAGATGTATTTAAGAACGCAAATTATTCAGTGATACTCTCGGTACTACTTACTGAAATGAATTCCTAGAAATTAAAAAAATATTACTTTTCCAGCTGAGTATTTCAATAGTAAATACAGATTATTAATGTTTATGGTAAAAAATGTTTTTCTATATTTATTTTAAAAATTTCATCGCCACCTGAAATATACCCAGTGTATATTTCCGAAGATAAACCCCGAAAGGTCAATGAGCGTGACCTCAATTCAGGTATAGTTTCTATTTGATCTGCCAAAAACCAATATTACCATAGCTCATCTCGTACACTTTGGGACTTTGTCTATTTAAACTGGTGCAATTAACTAACGTTTCCATTATGGATCACCAAGTGATAATTGGCTCTCTTAGACTGTTGGTATACAAAGTCTCTGTACACATTGGTTATGGTGCATTACTGAGGTGTCATACGGACAATGCCACCACCTCCGCACAAAGACTCCGACCTCAAAAACTAGCGACTTCGGGACATTGTATTGTAATGCCGCCACTTTATCAAAACTCTAGTGAGAGGAGTGAGTTAGTAGCTACAGGTAACTAAATTACCTTCGTACACCTGTAAATATTGTGTTTCTATTTAGAATATTCTTTGTAAATTATCATGTTTTGACACTCGGTTAAAAATGATTTAAATAATGATGCCCAAAATTAGTTGGTAACTATACTAACTTATAATAATATGACTAACGTGAATCATTCTGATTATTTGAAGAATAGATAGGTACATTGAGAATGCTATTGGTTTTCTGTGAATTTAGTACTGTTCCATATTTCCTCCCTCATCGAGTAGGTACAATTGTTCATTCTCAATCCGTAAAAAGCATTCCATTACTAAATTCTGATGCAACACATTAAGGTGGGTGTCCCCTTTGTAAAATGTGCTGCAAGTGGAGCATCTAGACAGCCACTTCACAGAATTCCAATGAAGTCATTACCATTAATTACCTAGATGTGCAGCAAACAACAGCAGGAGTTTCTTATGGGAGGTTGTGCACGGAATGCCAAGTAGGGGCAATGAATCACTCTCTTAATTAAGAAATGATCTGATTTTTACTGCAATTATTACAAGGAAAACACATTGACTTTGTTTTGTTGTGATGAACTATATGAATAATTATTAAAAATCAAACATTTAAAGTCATGTGTATTTATATTATATTAAGATTGGAAAAATATAGCAACCAATTTGGCTTGGCCTTTTTTGCGCTTAAATTCTACTTTAAAATATAATCAGCTGATTTTTGTATTCGTATAATTTAGTAAATCCTTAACGTATATAGCAAATAATAGATCATAATGTTAAATCATATTTTTCTCTCTTTCCACATCAACGACAATTTATATATGTTAATTTCTATTTACACAAAATCAAACCAATCGAGTCAACAAAATCTGACGTTTATTTGGCGCGAGAGAATCTCTACATTTCGGTGAAACTTTTCACCATCCACGCATACCATCTTATTGCTCCGTTTCATCGGAGCTAATTATCATGATAACCCTCAGTGCCATTTTAATAACCAGCAAATGTCTAGTTAGAGCAGAGTTTATGTCTTGATGTACTGACTAGCTCTGCTGGGTTGATTGAGACGTGCTGGTGGTCTTTGCAATGTCAAACTTACACCAACTCGGTAGCAAGATGATCTGATATTCATCTTAGTTTTTTCTACTGACATTTTAAATGTATCATGAATTCTGCATTTGTTTCATTCGGTGTAACGGAAAAAGAATTTTAAAAATATCACGTTTGAAATGTATACTTTGCGAATCACTGAAGTGATCTAATTTGCAATATGCCTTGAATAAGACTTAGTATCGATACTTTGCTGAAGTGTATATACATTTGAGAAGATAATTTGGTAGTTATTAAGTCTTGCTTCGCTGGACAGAAGACCCCACAAGTAGTCCATAGACGGACCCTCTAATTCCTGGATTGACTAAAATAGAGGCGCAGTTATGGCTTGAGATGTGTGTGGCAGGAGTTATTGCTAGTCCATCCATGATCTCTAGAACTGCATGGATTGGTGTGGAATGTCGGTACTGCAACTTTATATTCGATCAGAAGTAACAAATGAGAAGAGGGCTTATCTTTTTGCGGCTGTAAAATTTGTTACTTGAGGTAACTTCAGACACTGATTTGAGCTTCTGTATCGAGGTATCGGGTGTATTAGAACTGAAGAATGTTGATATTGCGCTATGCAAATGAGGACCATTCAGTTTAATTGAGTTATTCCGAGAATACAATGGGCAAAAGAAACTAATACACTGTAAAAAATTTCTCGGGTGAAAAAACGGAAAAACATGGAAAAAAAAATGCCGGAACGGTTCCGTTTTTTTACAGAAATAAAAATATTTGGTAAAAAACAGTGACAAATTATTTCCTAAAAACGGATTTTCAATTTTTCCCAATTGATGAAAATCTCCGTATTTTAACGATATATTCTGTTGATTAACGAAATTTCAAATAATTTTCAAATAACGGAGTTTTCCGTTTTTTTACAGTGAACACGATAAATTTACGAGATTTCAAATAATTTTCAAATAACGGAGTTTTCCGTTTTTTTACAGTGAACACGATAAATTTACGAGATTTCAAATAACGGTGGTTTCCGTTTTTTTACAGTGAACACGATAAATTTACGAGATTTCAAATAACGGTGGTTTCCGTTTTTTTACAGTGAACACGATAAATTTACGAGATTTCAAATAATTTTCAAATAACGGTGGTTTCCTGTTAATTTTTCAATTAATAAATATTAGTTATACACAATACGATCATCAAGGAGGTTTCAGCTGAGAAATATTAGATCAATAAAACTGCAAAATTGTAATCTACTTTTTTTTAAATGGCTAATGAAATGCGGCGGAAGAAGATGCCTCGTCAGGTCACAGAATAGTTATCATAAAAAAAGTTAGTTTGTTCCAACACTAATAGTTGGTTAGTTATTAGGGAATTTTAGGGCCATATTACAAACGACGATAGGAAATTAATCACAAGGCAATACGAAAAATAGTCAGAAGTTAGTCCATGAATAAAGTCTCCTACCACCATCGGTGACGATGCTCACGGATGCAGAAAAGCTACTCCGTGAATGCAGTCACTTACCAAGGAATGTGACAAAACGGGAAACGAGCACCAGTGGCTGCACTCACGGAAGGAAGAGAAAAATGAAGAGGTGATAGTAAATGAAGCCTAAAGGGCCGTACACACGTAGGGTTATTTAAGTCTTTCCACCAGACTTGTTGCTAAGCTCCTCCTACTTTTCCACGAGAATATAAAAAAGAATGATATAATTATTATTTCTTTTAGTTGGTATCCATGATAACTGAAGGTATCATGGATACCAACTACAAAAATAATAATTATATAGTTTTTTTATATTCTCGTGGTAAAAGTAGGAGGAGCTTAGCAAAAAGTCTGGTGGAAAGACTAAAAAAAAACCTACGTGTGTACGGCCCTTAACACAAAAATTTAAGAGGAAAATCAAAAACTGATAGCAAAAAAGTCTACAAGTGTACCTAAAACAAAGTCCAAGAGGAATATGAAGAGGTGATATTAAATCAAGATCTACCTACCAATAAAATCTAAAACCTTGCAGTTTTAGAGCATAACCCTAACGCTATCCTCTAAAACTGCAAGTAACGTTAAAATATGATGAAAATGGTAAAAATGAGACACAATACATAATCCTAATTACAAAGGGCCCAAGGCATGCAAAAATTCCTCCCATGTATCACATACAAACATTATAAGGTTAAAGACCATGATAATTAAAATACTAACTAGCTACATAAAAGTTCTAAGAACTGAATATTAATAAGTAAGGGTATAATAACCAGAAAACAGAATAAAACTTAAAATAAAACAAAACAATGAGACTTAAAAAGCAATAAAAGAAGTTAATCATCTTCAGCAGTCAAAGAAAACCAATAAAATTATAAAGGTCAAAAAACAATAGCTTTCCCGGTTACTGAGGTACAGAACTGCAGCAGGAGATGCTGCGTTATCCCAAATTGATCCTGATGTGGTGACCCAGTTGCTGAGATGGAGTTAGCCAGTTGCCCCTCACCAACACCATGGTGAGCAAAGGGTCCCAGCTAGTGGATTAAATGCTGGGGCATGAGGGATCTGAGAGAAGACCTGAAAAGCACAAAAAAGATGACACAACAGTGATTTTGAAGCACAATAATTAACACAATAGCTAAGAATTATAGTTTAAAAATTAGGAATGAAAATTATTGAGATACTAGTAGCCAATGTGAACTTGCGTCAACTGGGTCATTAATGAGAGTTAGAACAGCTCTCTATCGACGTCTTTGTACGGAAGGGCATCTAGAACGTACTGCTGAGACACTTCTAAGAGCTATGGCGCGATGAGTTGGTAGCTTTAGCTACTGTGAAATACATCGTGCTTACGGATATGGTAGGAATTGCTTTTGGTATATTTTGATGGCAACTTTTAATAAAAGCCTGTTATATTTAATAGATAAACTCGCGACCTCCAGTGGAAGTGAAGTTTAAACTAGATGTTAGGACTTATTTGAGTCTAGGATTTGTCGGTTTTAAAAACTAGCTGAGTATGAATCGTTAGTTTGAGACTGAGTGAATTATCATTGATGAAATAAAAAAAAAGACAAGTATAATACCATATAATAAATAATCTCTCTTACTCTGATAAATAATGCGAGTATAAAATTTGGCCCAAGAAACTGTCTTTTCAGGTCATAGTTAAGGTACAGGACATTCAAAATGAGAAAACATTAGTAGACTATATCCTAACGCTAGTAACTAAAGTGTGCAAACATTAAATGCGGTACATTACCTTCCTATTGGTCGCAGGAAAATCCAAGTACAGCAAATTGGTCTGCTTTCAATCTGTTGATTAGCGTCATCACTTTTGGATGCACTTCCACCTTCCTCTTCTTCGTTCCTTTTCTAGCTTCATTGTGTGGGTTTATTCCAGCAAAAAACCTGTAACCAAAAAAATACATTAGCTATATATGTGTAATGATATGTTGATAGCCTAATACTTAGCAACGAAAAGTTCTTTCACTTTCAATGAGTGAATAACCTTTTTAATTGAATTGTAAAAACAAATCATGCTCACATTACATAATTGTTCACCTTTGAAAAAACTCCATACTAGCTTCCGCACTATATATTATATTAAATACATAAAATGCGGAAAACAGAAGAGCCATTCCGTGATTAAATGATGTGATGTTTGTGACAACAGCCACGCCGTCTATGGAAAGAGAAAATGAAATTGCCTCCTGAAGAGAATCACCTGAAAATGTACATAAAATTGTGTTAGTGAGAGTAGGTACAATTATCAAGTATAGAAGTAATAAAATTTGAAATGTTAATATTGAGAAGTACTCAAGAGCAATGAGCACTTTGGATAAGATCTTTCCTTAAGAGAAAAGTCATTAGTATGAAATGTTATGGAGTTTTCAGAATTCTTCAGGAACTAATGCTTATGAAATAATATTCTTTTCAATTGTCAAATAAACAGACTTCATCATAACGATACAAATGTATACAAAACTGCAGAAAATATATTAAAATGCTATCACATTTTTTAGTTAAATTGCGTGTCCATATTGGTACATGCTTGTGCAGAATGAATCAATCTGGTCACCATGTACCATATTTGGTCATAAGCTAATATATATCATAATAGCTTCTTTATTTTTCATCTAAAGCTACATGTTTATAGAATAGTATTTTTTATGAATTATTGGAATTATATGTATACAATTTTATTTGTATTATTCTCAGACCCATGGAGCCTAAAACATATAAAATACAAGACAATTCTTCCGCGGTGACGTCATACGCGGGGAAAGTGTCAACTTTTCCAACACTAATCTTATAAAATATAGAAAATGAATCACGTGTACCAATAGTGGTACATGATGCAGGTTTAACATGTTATGCGTGTATCAAATATGGCGCACGATACGGCGAAAATGTTAAATAATGTACCAGAAATAGTATTAATTAAGATACATTACACAGCATTGATGGTATCATATCGAACCAGACATAAAAAAATCAACTAATGCGAGTGTATACAGTGTTTTTCAATTTTTTTAGAAAAACACGATTAGATGATAAGTTGAGTTAGAATTATTTTTCGCCATTAATATTACAATACTGTGGTCATGTTGTCATTAATTGATTTTAGTATTCATTTATGGTTTCACGATTTCTTGAAGCAGAGCAAACAATCTATAATGATTTGATTAAATTTTATAATCGACAGGAGGAGACACTGATCAGTGTGGGGAAAGATAAAAGATACTGAACTGCCTATTTCCAATGATAAATGTTACGTCAATACCAAAATTATTATCTTTCAAAAAAGTATGGAGAACAATAACTAACTATCATGTATATGATAAAATGAGTGTTAGTAAGTTAACTTACCAAAGCAAAGCAGAGTCGGGGTAGAGGGCAAGTCACTTATGTCCTCTATTTGAAGATGAGCCTGGTATAAAATAGTATGAATAAATAAATAATTCAATAAAAATGAGCCTTTTAAAAATGTAAGTTCATTGACTATCACTGAATAAACATAGAAACAGAATATAAAAATAAAATATCAGAAGAAGAACAATCTAAGAAATTCCTATAAAATTATTTCAAAATTTCAAATAATCATAATTTTTAGGTGATCATACTAATCAAATAACTCACAGGCAACAATTTGAAGAGTGAATTGATGTCTTCATGAAGGAGTACAACAATTGATATATATAATGTTGGTAACACAGCTTTGGTGTTCTTATTGACATTATTTAATTCTCTCATTTTATTCAATGTATCAATTATTGTTTTGTTCTTTGATGACTGGGCCAATCTCAAAATGACTGGTCCCTTAACTCTAACTGACTCGGTAATCCGCTCTAATAGATTGAAGCCCATGAGAATTTTGAAGTGATCCAACAAATGTTCTACATTAAATAATTTACACCATTTTAATTTCAACTGAGATATGGTAAATCCAGAGTTGATATCTTTCCTCAGTAATGGATATAAATCTGAGAAGTTTCCTCCTCTTCCCTCATTGAAAATGTTCATTTTTTCAGTGAGGTTCTCTTCTTCTTCTGAAGTCATAAGTGGAGCCCAGTTTATGCAACCATAAGAATCACAAGATTTTATGGTTTCATCCAAGTTTCTCTTGGTTTGAATTTGGTGAGACCGTCTTTCATTGTCATAATGATTCATCATTTGTTGGACAAAACTTTCAACTCCGTTTCCAATAATATCTGTTCCGATTTTATCAGAAATACTATTGGGATAGTTTTTATTTATTTCTATTGCCATCTTTCTGAATGCCTTTGATCCAGTTTTATCATTAGCTTTCATATGAGAGACAACTTGCCTCACCAGACTTCGTCTCTCTTTTGGATTTAATATTATGTTTTTTTCTAGTTTTTTCATTATTTCAATTGATATTTTCGTAACTGGTACGCATACAATAGACTTACTAGTGTCATCGCCATCGACTACTTTATTCTCTTGAATTGCAGTACTGATAGTAGCTGAAATTAGAAGTGAGTCAAATAACATGATTTAGAAAAATAAAGTGTTTTAGAATAACTACAAAATCTCCATTTTACTAGCTAAATTGAAATAAATATGATTATCTTTGAACTATTTCAAATATTATAAATTTACTTTACGAGCAAGTTTATAAATATCAATGTCTTACCCATTTCAGTCCATGATTTTATGAGTTTCCTACACTGAATAGGTGGCAGGACGTCTTTCAAGTCACTCTCAACCACATAACTCAATGATTCCACATCTTCCACTCCACAATTTGATAGAGTTTCAACCAAAAGTTCAAATGTTTCATTTGAAATTTTTGGGAGAATTGTTTTTATTGCGTCTTTCACAGCTTCATCCATTATATTTCAAAAAATTACAAAGGTATTAATGATGATTAAATCTGAAGAATAAAAAAAGAAGTTTTGAATCCTAGATGGCCATCAATATATCAGTCCTGAGGTGAAAGTAAGTCGCTAGATCTCTTTTTCAGATCACAATTGGTAGGACATCTTTCAAGCATTGATGATGATAATAGTGATATTCTTTAGCAGTGGGCTAATTTAATAATACCTTAAGACTTCAGGCCAAAACAACATTACTCAACCAACCAGCTTGGTCAGTCACTGTCTTCATTAAAAGGACTGGAACCATTTGTATGTTTGAAAACAGCATTGAGCTTGATACAAATCATCAATTTGATATGATCAAAACAAGACAAAAAAGTGCAACAACGGACACACGAACTCAAAGAGGATTCTCTTCCCCATCTTCATCCACTCAGAGCAAGATAAGGTGTGTACTGGGACAAATACACCAGCATAGAGGATTCTCTTCCACACTTCATCCACTCGGAGCAAGATGAAGTGTGTACTGAGATAAAAAACACCATCATAGAGGGTTCTTTCAACACTTCATCCACTCAGAGCAAGATGAAGTGTGTACTGGGACAAAAACACCAGCATAGAGGGTTCTCTTCCACACTTCATCCACTCAGAGCAAGATGAAGTGTGTACTGGGACAAAAACACCAGCATAGAGGGTTCTCTTCCACACTTCATTCACTCAGAGTAAGATGAAGTGTGTACTGGGACAAAAACACCAGCATAGAGGGTTCTCTTCCACACTTCATCCACTCAGAGCAAGATGAAGTGTGTACTGGGACAAAAAACACCAGCATGGAGGGTTCTCTTCCACACTTCATCCACTCAGAGCAAGATGAAGTGTGTACTGGGACATAAACACCAGCATAGAGGGTTCTCTTCCACACTTCATCCACTCAGAGCAAGATGAAGTGTGTACTGGGACAAAAACACCAGCATAGAGGATTCTCTTCCACACTTCATCCACTCAGAGCAAGATGAAGTGTGTACTGAACTGCTTTATAACTGATTAGAAGCCTGATATGAAACAAATTCATGTTTTAATGAAACATGTTCACATCCATTAAAAATGTATGATTGCAATGGGCAATAATCTAAGAGCTGTGAGTAAGAGATACATTTGAAGCTAGACTCTTGAATGATTTCATACAAGCCTATACATCGGTTTAATATGGATACCTGTGTTTTCACAAGAAATTTAACTGAAGGTTCATTACAGAAAATTAACTCAATTTTTCCAAATAAAACTGAAGAATCTCTTTTTTCTAACAGCAATAATGAGTTTTTCTTGTAGCTGGTACCTTTATAGACAAGATGGGTGGAACAAATTGTTGAGGAGGGTAATTGTTCTCCAATTGCTGAATTTACTTCATCTGAAAAGAGTCCAGGTACAAATTCAATTGAATTCTTGTATAGAAAAGGACTTTGAGATAACCCAGACATATTATATGCTTGCAACTTTTGGTGCTTTTCAGCCAGAGTTTTTTCTGGATACTTGTAGTTCCCTGTCCTTCTGACACTTTTCTTGAAGAATGAATGTTTTGTTTCACATCTCAAAGTCCATAAATTAATTAATGGACCAAATTGGGTTATGAGCCATGGATAATGTAAAATAAAGTGGTGCTTAGGTTTACAATTATCTTCAAAAAGTAAATTTCTCATATACAAATAGTCATTAATGTACATTTGTAGAATTGAAATCTGTTCAGTAGAAATTGATGGTGCACAAATCAAATTCACAATTGATTTTAGAATGATGTATAATTTCCATACATCATCAGTTCTATCAACCATTAGTCCAATAATTAAGGGTAGCAATCTCACAAAAACCCAATTTTGAACAGCATTTCCACTCAATTTATTTTTCTTAGAGTCAAATTTAGCAGGCTTGTCTAATGCATCACTACCCAAATATTTGAATGAACATATCAAATAGTTTAATTTTTTCTCATCAAAGTAATTTCGACTGATCCAGTATTTGAGAAAAAGAGACAGATCATATGAGACAATTCCTTCAAATAAATCATGAGCTAGACACGGAGGTAAACCGGGATTAAATATGTGGTAATACCTCCCATTGAAACAAGTTTTATGTTTAATACCAAATGTATTTTCAGTTGTATCAATGTTAGCGACATGATCATTATAGCTTTCAACTGTTCTCATTTCACCAATGAAAGTACTATCATTTTTAATATCTTCTTTGGAAGCTAAGCAATATCTACAGTAATAGTGACTATTAAAGCTTTCAAAAAGTCCTCCAATGTAATGCGATCCCAAGTTGTCACCAGTAATACAGACGAGTGAACCCTTTACTGTTACTCCTGAGATTGCTATGCCATTTTCTTCAATGTCTTTCAGATCCTTCATTAATCTTTCAAATACAACATTCATTCCAAATTTTTTCAAATTTGATTCCTTAATAATTTGTACTAATTGAATATAATTTGGGTTTGATCTAATATATTTTGGCAAGTTTCCCAAAATCAAATATACCCCAATCATCTTATGTTGATTTTTTGCTGAACCAATTGGATTTACAATCTCAAATGCATCTTGGAATAGTATTATTCTGATAGAATTTACATTTTCTTTAAAAAACAAAGAATTTTTGATAACTGATGAGTCAGTAATATCTGAAAAAGTTCCTTCATTATGAATAGCTTCCTCACAACTAATTTCACTTTGTTCCATGAGCAATTTGATAGTTTCTTTGATTGGTACATATTGAGTAAACTGAGTTTTACCATGAATAGATCCCAAAGAAATTTCAATTGGAGCAATATATTTGTAGTTATTCTCAACATATTTTTTGCACAAATGAGTGGTTCTGAAATTGTCATTCCATGACTTGGAAATCAAATTACAATCCTTGACTGAAGATAAAATATCATTTATAGTTTCTTCTTCTAGATTAACCTCTGTCAATCTATCTTTCAAAGATTTAGATAATGAACCAAATGTTAAACTTGCCATGTCATTGATTGAATCAAATATAAAAGAAATAGTTGATTCTGGGATCATATTAACAGCCAGAAGTCTCAGATATAAATCACCAAAGTTTTTTGAAAAATCCTCTTTGAAACTGTTCTCTATTTGCAGATCAAGTTCAACATCAGAATCTAATGCTAGATCACGCACTTCACCACTTAATCCATTACTAGTGGAAGAACTTTTACTCAGCACATACGGTGCAATGTTTTCTATGGTAGAGTTTCTGTGATATCGACTCAAATGGATATTATATGCATTTTCACTTTTGAAAGTAGAGGTGCAGTTTAGAAAGGGACAAGGCATATGTTCCAATTCATCGATATGAGTTTTTGAATGGTTTAAATATTCTTTCAATGAGTTCAACTTCATTCCACAATGAAATATCTTGCAAATTAATTGTTCATCAAATCTGCCAATGCATGATTCTACTAGTTTGTGAGTTCTTTGAGTGTGAGAGTAAAATGAAACAAAATTAGAATACACTTGATGACAATTTTCAATTGGACAATGGTATCTGACATTTGCTGTATTTTTATGCAGTCTATAATGTTTAAGACACATGGAGAGAGAACTAAATTCAACAGAACATACATTACATTTAAAACTCATTATGAAATTAGAGTTAGATATGATCTGAAATAAATGGACATTATATGAATCCTGTAAGACATCATTAGGATAACTATGATACATTTCATGGTAATTGGTCATTTTAGAAAGCTCTGATAAAATTCTTAGGCAAAACATTTACATTCTCACTCAGGCTCCTATCACAGATTAATCAAATAAATAAATTACACATTTTAGTACTCATAAGTCATAATTTTAACTTTTTCACATACTTTAGTATGGCCAGTATGTTAGGTTAGATTACATTACTATTTTTAATATAAGATGACAGTTTCATTGAACCCCATGTGATAGAGTATGTCAGTTAGAGGCAAATAAATTCCATGTTTTAAAGTGTGTTAGGAAAGTCACCAGTTTAGTGAGAAAGTGGATCCAGGTCGACACATTTAAGACACTTTAAAGGAGAAATTTGACTTATTAGTGAAGATTTTACACTTGAAAACATCATCATGCCTGATGCATGTGTATCTCTTGAGAGTTGAGACTATTTAGGGGATGATTTACTTTATATTTACAGGTTTCCCAACTTATTTAACCCCTCAAAAGTCGCCAATATACTGGAGACTTTGTCCATACTTTAAAACATGGCAAATAATTGGCTTGCATTTTCAAATACCAAAACTCAAATATATGCATTGGCTAATTTTTTTTACTTAATTCTTAGTTCAAAATTTCAGAATTGAGCCCAAGTGAAAATTGGCTCATATAAAAATTAGCATCAGGACCTATCATAAATGAATAGAGAAAACAGAATAATCTGAAGGCCAGTCCGCAAAAGTTGGATGAATTACAAGTAAAATAGTCTGTTTCCATCTGTCTCAAAATGGAGCTAAAATTATCTTCAAAATCATCAAACTCACCAATATATTGGTGAGTAATGACATACTTCATTACTTGAGATGAATTTACAAAGTTTATCTGGAGACAGTTAAAACCTGAAATTGGTCACCTGTAGGGATGAGACTATACCCAAATTTTCACTGATACAGATATCTAGATTTTTCATCGATAGCCAAACCATATTGATACCTAGATATTCACCATACCAGTATCGATACATTCTCTACAAACAACGGTATGTCGATTCATTAGAACAATCCATCGCTTCAATATCCCAGCAATCGAAAAGAAATCAAATCGATATGCGTTTTTGGAAGGGTTGATTGCATAAATGTGATTAATAATTTGGGAACTATGAAAATTAAGATCAACTATTTATATGAAATCATTGTCATATAAATTTGAATTATAATTTTTTATTGTAACAGATAAATAGTAGATATTAATTTTTTTCAAATACTAACGTCATCGGCGAAGTATCAGCACTTTTTTGACAATACCGAGTTGGGATGGGTCGAAATATCTGTATCGGTACTCTGTATAGGCAAAAAAAGGGCCGATACTTGCCAACATCACTAGTATTTAAAAAAAATATAATTTATTATCCATTACAATGAAATTTTTAAATTTAAATTGATGTAACAATAATTTCATACATATAGGTAATCCTGATTTTACAAAAATTTCAAAATTATTAATCTCATTTAAATAATCAAAATATCGGTAGGGTCAGGCAGGTAATTTACGGCCCACTCTCCATATATCATAAATCTATCTTCAGACCCACGTAAAATAGTATCACTAATAAACTCTCCATTTGTCTCTTCAGCTCTCTCCAAAAATTACCAAATTTCTCTCCAAAATGATCAAATTATCATAAATTATCTCCAAAATAAAATTGTAGCATAGGAGAAAATTAGATAATTCTCACCATTTGCAATTGAAGGGCTCAAAATAACTGTCATACAGTCCATGAAAAGGGCGAGTTTGGACATGCTTTATTACCTGGCTTCAGACTTCATTCAAATTTCAAATTATCTATCTAAATAGAAGTTAGAACCAATTTAAAACGTTGAGTGGTGCGCCACTCAGCTTATAGATACATATCCAAGAAAAAAGATTTCTTGAAGAGCAGTTTACCACTCAGAATACCAGTTCCTGCATTCTTGGCACCAAGTGTTGGCCATGGCCCATCGGGTTTATGTTAATGTAAAGCGCAGGACCATAACAGTTGTTAAATCTGCTACTATAGTTAATCCAGGCACTGACTACCTAGATGTGAAAATAAAATATTAATGATTTATAGCATGTAATTTCGATTCAGGATATTTTAGTGACTCTCTTGAGAGGACCGCAATTAAAAATTAAAGGACCGCAATTTACCTACGTGACCCTAGGAAAAATATTTTTTTTTATTTATTAAGGCAACATCAGTCGATTGTTGCGCTTTTGAATGATATGGATTTTGTTAGTTTATGCATCTAATTGTTACGTTTAATAGAGAAACTATCAGTCAATTATTGCGCGTTTGAATGGTATGGATTTTAAAAGTCATTTTGTTAGTTTATGCATCTAATTATTACATTTAAAAATGCAACCATCAGTAGATTGCTGCGCGTTTGAATGATATGGATTTTGTTAACTTATGCTCTATTAAATTTAACAGTTAGATGCAAAAACTAACAAAATCCATATCATTCAAATGCGCAACAATCGAGTGATGTTTTCTCTTTTAAATGTAACAATTAGATGCATAAACTAACAAAATCCATATCATTCAACTACGCAACAATCGACTGATGATTGCCATACTAAATATAAAAAAGTATTTAAAAGTATTTTTCCAATAAAGTAATAAAAACAAAGCAATTAATTAAATACATGAACTAAGAAAATCTGTATCATTCGAACATGCAGAAATCGATCGATGGTTGCGCTATGATCGCTATCGATTGATATACTCCATAAAATGTGCCAATTTGATGTACAAAATAAAAAAAATCATAATTTTAAATGTGCCAATTTGATGTACAAAATAAAATAAATCACATCATTCGAACCAGCAGAAATCGATCGATGGTTGAGTTATCGATCGATGACTGCGCAAACTATTGATCAACAGATTGCGCAGCGAAATCGGTCGATGTTGCAGATCACTCAAAGGCGCGTGACATAAACATTGGATTCAAGTACAGTCAGTCATAAATTCGATAGTCTACAACAATTATCAAATTCACTCCATATATCATTAAAGGTCCTCTCCAGGCTCCGGGAAAAAATAAGTTTATTACATAATATTATAGAACTAAGGTCTAGGATCATTATTCTGCAAATCGCATACAATTCGGTTCAGTATATATTTTATAATTTGTTTTTAAAGTTTTTTTAATACTTTGTGAGCAACAATTGAGCGAATCACTAATCTGATGCTCAAGAAGAAGATTGTACACTCTTTGTTTTGATTACAAATTTTTAATTCTATAAACAAACAATGCGTTTTCGGCCTATATTTTATATATTAATTGTTTCCTAAAGTATATAAATGTTCCTATTATAAGTTCATTAAACTTTATACCTTTACACGAATATTAAATGGATTTATTAAAACTAATTCCTAGTTGGCAATCAAAACAAATGGTGTACATTCTTTTTCTTCAGCCTGGAAATTTCTTAAATTAGTAAGTCGGAAGTAAAATAGGTTTCGTAGAGTTTTGATTATAAAAATCTTTAAAAGCATATAAAATTAAAAATATGCTACCAAATCCGATGCGGTTTGCAGCTAAATGATAAGAAACATTAGCCTTGTTGAATAAGGTAATAAAAATATTTGCTTGGAGGGGACCTTTAATCTTCTTTCAAATTACCTAGGTAGGTATCTAATAAGACTAATAGAATGTACAGTGGTGTGTCGTACTGTGGTACGGGCCATGTTTCAGTGGCTGGAAAATTGTAAGCCAATTTTTGAGCCAAAATTTCACTAAAATTCTGAGCCAAGCCAATTTGGCTCATTTTTTGAAGATTTCAAGCCAAAATTAACATGGGAACCGAGTTCAAGAGTATGTACCAAGTCGCCGATTAATTGTCGACTTAAAATTTGTGAAAATAAGTATCTTTCACATATATAGACGACTAATGAGCACTTAAATTAGATTTAAAATTAAAATTGGTGACTCATAATCATAAACAGCGGAACCGCACTGTTTCTCTGTTGAAATGTAAACAAAGCCGCCATTTTGTTTTGATACTACGCGCTCCATGATGTAGCTAAAATTCAAATTGTGTATCAGTTTTCTGTTTTCGGTGTTCTTTTGTTATGAATGATGTGGTCACTACGGGTCATTTTGATTTGATGCTCTCTGACTAATTATCGGAAAAAAGAAAAATGAATAACTATTAAAGAAAGTATGCCTCTCTCAGGCTCTCTGTGATTGGCTGGTATCAGTTGTATGCCTCTCTCTGATTGACTGATACGCTCTCAATTAATTTAGTTATTTATAATAATATAGGTATATTGACGACTGTCGACTTTCAAAATTGGAATTAAATTATGACGACTGGCGACTGCATTACTAATTTTAGTTGACTTATATTGAAAAAAAAAAAGATATATTGGCGACTCAATGAACATTCTCTGAAACTAGGCATGGGAACATAGGAATTAATTCAAAATTTAAAGCCAATTAGACAATGAGTTTTGACCATTTAAAATCTAAGCCAATTAATTGGCTTTAACTGACATACTCTGTAACATGGGGTACGGGAGGCGTAAATCGTAATCTGGGAGGCTCCGAGGCTGGGAGCCAAAATTTCACCAAAACTCATAATTCATATCGAAGCCAATTGCTGCCCATGTTTCAAAGGCTGGCTAACTATAAGTCAATTTCTGAGCCAAAAATTCTGAGTCATAATCAAAGACAATTTTGGCTCATTCACATAATTAATTCAAAGTTTTATGCCAATTACTGAATTACATATACCTATTAGACTACCTATCAATCCAAGAATTGACAATTTGAAATGTAAGCCAATTAATTGGCTTTAAAGGCTCGTTTACACTTTACACGAGGCTAGTTTACTCGCTACAAGCTGGCGAGTTTACAAGCATCTAGTGATTCAGTGAACTGGCCGGCTCCGTGTCATCATGTTGGCTAGTTGAAAAGAGTATGGGTCATCATCACTATCTCACTCGCCAGCTTGTAAACTCACCAGCTAGCAGCTTGTAAACGAGCCTTAACTGACATACCTGCCTATGTAATAATGTAGGTAGCCTAAGGTAGGTAGGTACCATGGCATGCCACTCTGTATTTCGTGGTAAATTCCACCGACATGTCGGTGGAATTTTTTTCCTATGAAATTAATATTCTGGCAAAGTCGGTGGATTTTTAGCTATTTATTCCTATGTTACCATTAATTTTCGGTGGATAAATTGGGAAAATGTTGGTGGATCAGCCAAATTACTGGAATTCTATGGTGGATTTTTTAAGCTTTTTCAAAAAGTCAGTGGAATTTTTTGCACCAAATACAGACTGGATGGCATGTATAAGAGTATGTCAGTTAAAGCCAATTAATTGGCTTAGATTTGAAATGATCAAATCTCAGATAGGTATGTATAATTGGCTTTAAATTTTAAATTAATTCCTATGTTCTCATGTTAAGTTTGGCTTGAAATGTACAAAAAATAAGCCAAATTGGCTTGGCTCGGATTTTTTGTGAAATTATGTCTCAAAAATTGGCTTAACATTTTCCAGTCACTGAAACATGGTGTAGGTACTCTAGGTATAACATGGATTGCTATTTGTTGCTCATTTCTTCTGAAGCTTTCTAGCCAAATGGCCTAGTTATAATTAATATGGGAACATAAGAATTGTACCTAGAGGACCTAGGTATTACTAATTCAATTTTTTAAAGCCAAACTAGGCATTCATACCTAGGTACCTTTCAGAGTTTTAAAAACAAATAGACGTGTGAGCCAACTAGATAGATAGCTAATTGGCTAAAATATTACCTAACTAGGCCAACCTAGGTCTACCTAGCCTACGTAGCCCGGTGAAAAGACCAGACCCTGTGGTCTGTAAAAGTCTGATCCTCTGTTTTGCTCAACAGCAATTTTTTCCTAGGTAGACTACCTACCTAGGCTACTACTAGGTACCTACCTACCTACCTACATTTTAAATTCTGATTCCTACCTAGGTAGACTACTAGTCTACCTACGTAGGCATCATAATTTAAAATGTAGGTAGGTACCTATTACTTAGATAGGAAGGATTCATTATATTTCTTACAGCAAATACCTAACATCAAAATACATATAACCTTAATTAACGTTGGTATGGATATCTGGATAGTTAGTTTAAAAAATCTACTTATCTAAAGTTCTAAACCAAGACATACGACGTCGTATGAGCAGTTTTACTGAGGTGTGCAATGAGTCGAAGACGCCGGTTATGAGCTATTTTGGCGGGTAATTGTTTGGGCTAAAATCCAGGGTAAATATTGTCAACACAAACATACTTTTAAATCCATTAACTGAATACATATAGGTATATAAATATATATTTTAATTCATTACATTTTAAAATTCTTTTATATTAATTTAAAATTGTAATGAAAGTATATCTACCATAATGTATTGATTGTAATAGGGTATAAAGGACCATAAACCAATAAATACCCTAGGTACATTAGGTTATTTCCCCCAAATAATCCTGCTGTATGATTTTATGAAAAAGATAAAATGAATGTTAAAAACTGCTATATAGGTAGCTGAATAAATAAGCTGATAATTAATTACAGTAGTAATTCTTTTAATTGAAATGATATGCCTATCAGGTCAAATGACCTGATATATATAACCTATAATCTATTCATATGCTTTCAGATCGAATTAATATACTTATTATGGACAAACTCGGCGGCTTATACACTAAGTAGTCAACATAACCTACTTAGTTAATTTAATTCTAACAATTCATTCATCCAAAAAGAATATAGCTATTTCTCTGTCTTGGTAAAGTACGTGTATATGTGTCGATCACATATTAGCTTTGCTTTTAATGCACCAATGTTTTTGATAAATTATGTCGGATTTTAATAATAGGTTTCAATAAAACGGACTACAGTTGTGGTTTTAATAGATAATTGTCCATTCTTATTAATTTCTTTCTGCATTTAGATACGATCAATACATTAATTAAATGCATATCAGGTTAAATTGCTATTACTAAATTACAGCCTTGGATATCCAATATTAAAATTGAATTTGTTAAAAAAAATTATATATTTATATTCGAATTTATTATAATTATATTATTTTCAACAGAAGAAATCCCAAAGATATTCAGATATATTCGTTCATGGTGAAAACTGGTAACATGATCAAGAGTTATTTTCATCCATATATGAAATGAATGAAATTATAATTCACTGTCTAATAGGCAAAAATACTCAATATACCTACAATACGCTATAATCTGTAATACATATTGCATAAATATATGAGCCTCTTCACTTCTTTTTCTTTTAATTCCAATTTCTAATAATCCAACATTTCGTGTCTATATATCATATTTGGCCAAAACAAATAATCAGCGTCTGTATCGTTATTTCCAATTGTTTATATTAGTTTTTTACAATTAAGTTAAAATAGAATCTATTTTTTCCCTTTCAAGTAACAGAAGATAAACTGGAGCAAAATACGCAGAAAATCGTTAAAAGTTTCAGAAGATAAACAGGAAAATATGTGATTTTTTAGCAATTTCACGTATTTATACATATTTTTCGTTTTTTTATGAATATTAAGTACTGTTAATTTACACGAAATAAAAATAATTGAAAAAATACGGAAAAATCCGTTAAACATGAAAAAAATAACGGAGCAATTTGTAAATTTACGTAAATTCCGTTTATAAACAGAATTTTTTCTGTAATTGCAAAGAAACAGAGAGAACAAAAACGGAAATAAACGTTTATTTACAGAAATTTTTTACAGTGTATAGTGAGATTAGATTCTTTTAGCTCTCAAAAATGAACTTGATTATTTATTAATGAAGAAGGAACTAATCCTAAGCTTTACATTGAAAATACTGTAACAAGTCGAGTATATTTTTTTTGAATGATCATTTAATTCCTGGCTTTAGAAAACTGATGCAATTTAGAAAACTTTACTATAAAAAGAAATCCCGAACACTCACTTTTCCTATCGATGATTATCTGTCTAAAATATATCAATTAGGAAGGATGTGAAATAAGTTGCATTCCTTCTCTTTAGAGTATTTCCTGCGTATGACAGTTTTTGGGAGTCACCCACATCAACAATACAAACCTTGTGATCTTTCCCACTGTGAACACAGGCAACACCAGCATGAGTTCTAGCTGATAGTTCTCCTAAGAGATCTTGCACAACTTATTCTCGGTAACGATCTGTCGCTGGGTGGGAATGATGGAAGCTGAGTAGCTTAGGGATGAGTTATATCTTCACGAGATCACCGTTTGGATAGTGGTAATTGTTTAGACTCTTCGCTTGTTTAGTTAATAGAGTTACCTGTCCCTTATTGGCTCATATATACTATTTTATATAAATAGGCCAACACTGAAAAAAAACTATACCATATATGTTTCATTTGAAACTAGAATCGCAACTTATAGTTATGAAATTTAAATTAGTCACTACTTTAATTTGATATGATAATATATCAAACTATTCTTCTGTTTATTTTGATTTCTTTTTTAAATAAACATTGGTTCAAAAACTAAAGGAAGAGAAATGCAGAAGTTGAAATAAGGTTAATCAAAACTAAAATATGCTTAACTATTTTAAAATCGTTGATGGTTTTGTTCCGCCCCAGCATCTGGCCATTGAATCCTCTCTATAGTAAATTCTCTGCTATTATTCTACATCAGCCATTCGAATACTTAAATCCTATCATCTTTAGATAACTCTACATCTCTAGCACATCACAGAGTATTCTCTACAATAATTATCTATAGATCATGTTCTACTTACGACCATTAAAACTTTCTCGCTAATTCTATAATGTATTATATGCAGTGAAATGTTTTTGTCGCCATATCCAGAATATTCGATAAAGATTTCAAAGTATTGTATAATTGGATAGAAAAGAAGACAATGATGTGCTTAATTTTGAATGGTTGAAAAGCTCCTAGCAAAGCTGGTGCTTTAGCTCCATTGCTGATACGAAGCTTTGTGCTTATCCTAACATTTTACACCTCATTGAGTCCCAGGCATCTGAAGGGTAGAAATCATCTGTCAAAGAAATGATGCTTTCAGCTGTCTAGCTCATTGGTGGATGCCCTAATCCCTTCATATGACCGGATTAACCTGCCTCCTGTGAAGAACCGATCACTAGTAGCCTCCTCCTCCTCAGTTCTAAATGTGATGCGAAATAATAACTTTAACCTTGTGACAGGAGGCTATGCAAACATTTGAAACTCACAACGTGTTAACGAAATCAATTTGAGATCACAAACTCTGAATATAAGATGAATATATTATATTGGCAAGCGAAGTACAGCTACTTGAAGATTAGCACTAAAGGAATGATCTTTCGTCTTCGCATAAATGTTCTCTTTTTTCACTTCACATAATTTGGAATCTTCATATAACAAGAAAAATGAATAATATGTTTTAAGAACTTGAAAGTATAACCTTATTTGTTAAAATTCTTAGTATTTCTGTATTTCATATACCAAAAGTTATAGCGATAAATAAATATTACACACAAATAATTATAATTGAAATTTAACTTCACATTAAATTCTGGTATAAGAAAGTAAATAAAGTTCGAAACTTAACGACGTCCTGATTTTAATATTTTTCTCAATTTACTAATGCTTCCGAACAATGAATTCTCGATTCTCGGATATTGGAATGATTTTCTTCTTGGAATTTGATGGTCTTGCCTTGGAATTCAAAAGGAATGCAATTCCATCTGATATTTGGGAGATAGAGTCATCTGATTGCAAGTCTTCTTATTCATATTAAAGGCAATTAGATTCTTGCAATGTGTCTAGAGTGGCATTTCCTACCCTATATCATTTATAGATAGAGAATATAAATACTAATAATAAAGATATAAATATTCTATAAAAAACACAGTCAGAGTAACCTAATTATTAAATATTTACTTCAATTATTTTGACTTAATAATTATCATTATCATTTATACTGAACAACCTTATTATTTTTATAAATACTTACTCATCATAAAATAGCTATTGGCACCCCCATTAAATTAATTGTATTACTATAGTGTTCATAAAACATCACCTTTCTGAGCGTTGGAGTTTAATTACTAAGAGGGATATTAACCATTAAACGTACAACAACAAAGTGAAAGTCATAAATTATATGAACGCTAGAAGCAAAATTGAATGCTGGTAACGATATCTCCTTTATTTAATATTAAATAAAACCATCTATAAATCCATCCCACTTTTTATATTACTATAGATAATATTGTATCTCTTTAGTTTCATCTATTTTTAAACCACTTCTCTATTTCCATTTATAGTCCTAATTAAGTTATCAGTTAATTAAATTCCTTTAGAGTCCAATACCAATTCTAATTCATTCTCATTGTTTATTGCTAAATATTTATGGTAATAAGTTCCTTTATAAATAGTCTCTCGGTGGAGATAATTCTCCTTATTTAATTAACTTTAGGAAACAATAAGGTATACATTTCGATAAATAACTCTTGAGACATTTTAATTACTTCCGATTATTCTTTGAGTGATTGTCTTCCAAAGAATAAGGAGCATTCTTCTCCATGGAAATAGAAGATAAGAAGCCATATCCATGACTGTAAGCCTCCTTAGTCTATTTAGATTACGCGGCTCACAAATGGTATTACTGGAAACCTTTGGGATCCTCTTACGGACCTCAAAATAAAAGGCATGGCTAGGCAACAATAAAAGTAACCTTAGAATTTCGTCATTTGGAGGAAATTCCTCGTTAAATGATTTTATTGACTATGATTATATTACGATAAAGAAATATTTCTCTCTTCTCAGACAGTTTTTCAGCAATAATATGACCAGGATATACAGTTTCTATAGCTTTTAGTTTAGCAAGCTGCGACAGAGCAGCAGACGTGTCACTCCTCCACCACTCGGCCTAATCCCATTGAAACTATTGTCTCCACCAACATATTAGCGAGCACGTGTAGACAAACAAATAGCCATTCTCTTTGTGAGCATTTTCGAAGATAATGGCGGTATTTTCCTGCCTTGAGGTATTATATGTAATTAATGCATTAGAGAATTATTTACTTGTTAAGAGACAACAATGCATTCATTAGTTAAATGAATAATGGCACATTTTGCTTACGAAGTGTTCCTGAACGTATAATAGTATTACATATATGTATGTGTGAATGAAATTACATATCAAATTTTGTAAAAATAATGTGATTTTGTTAATAGATGCTATATGTGAGTTAATATCCAAACTTAATTCGCAAATATGGTGCCAAATTCGTTTGAGCTTCAAGACAATGCCATGGAGAAGACACTTCAAACATTGTAGAAACTATAAAGAGGCGCTGTTAATTTTATAGCTTCATTACTCTCTTGCTATTATGATAGTCTCAAAATACAGCGCAAAACAACACATCATCGTTAGTTACTTTTTATTTCGAAACATGACTTGCACTTTTTCGCTACTAGATTGAGCGAAATGAACGCAAGAACAGCTATGATGTCAGTTTGGTGTTTCTGGTACATGTTATTATAACGCATGAGGCGGATTAAATCAACGAGATATAATCAAAGACAATACAAAATATTGAGATAATTTGTTCTTTAGAAATAATGTGCATTTACTTTTTTATAGCACACACAAGGAAAAATGTGTATAAAAATATAAAAAGGGATAGGTACTTAAGCTGCGTTGAAGTCTCTTTTATATGTAATAGAAAATTGCTCAATTATTCGTGTATGAATGAGATGTTTTCAATAAAAAGGTAATAATGAAAGGGACTAATAAAGAAATATTCTTAAATAAGTAAAATTTCATCAATTAGTGAATATAATTAATAATGATAATTATTATACAGCTAATGAAATTCGATAGCATACATTTATTTCTATATTCTTTTAAGATTTTTATAATCATTATACAATGTAATATACGTTTTACTTCTGAGTTGCTAATTTTATTGGCAAAGGATAATATTGAACATATACTTTACGTTAAATTTCAATATTAAATATTCGGTTGCAGATAGAAAAAAGAATAATACTTATTAATAAACTTTTATTTACTTCAGGTAAATAATTGATTACAATAATTTACGAAGACCAAACAACACCATTTGCGTATAAAATTAAAAAAAAAATCCAACGGGTGAACAATCTTTTTTCTTCAGTGTTTCTTACTTTTCTGCACAATTAGTATCAAAACCTAAGTAACGTATGGAAATATATACTGATTCAAATTTTTTACTGTATAATATTATGTAATAATTTTTTTTCCTATAGGAGCCTGTGAGAGGATCATCTAATATCAATAAACATAACTATTGTAAATATTAGTGAATAAACATATTGTAAATATTAGTGTGTGTAAATTTTGTAAATATTAGTGCATGGAACTATTGTAAATATTAGTGCATGGAACTACTGTAAATATTAGTGCATGGAACTACTGTAAATATCAGTGGATGGAACTACTGTAAATATCAGTGGATGGAACTACTGTAAATATCAGTGGATGGAACTATTGTAAATATTAGTGCATGGAACTATTGTAAATATTAGTGCATGGAACTACTGTAAATATTAGTGCATGGAACTATTGTAAATATCAGAGCATGGAACTATTGTAAATATTAGTGCATGGAACTACTGTAAATATTAGTGCATGGAACTATTGTAAATATTAGTGCATGGAACTACTGTAAATATTAGTGCATGGAACTATTGTAAATATTAGAGCATGGAACTATTGTAAATATTAGTGCATGGAACTACTGTAAATATTAGTGCATGGAACTATTGTAAATATTAGTGCATGGAACTATTGTAAATATCAGTGGATGGAACTATTGTAAATATTAGTGCATGGAACTATTGTAAATATTAGTGCATGGAACTATTGTAAATATTGTGGAAAGTTAGTTAGTTAATGTCCATATTTCAAATATTAGTGTATTGCAATATTGTCAGTTTTAATGAAAACTAAATTCTAAAATTGTTTCAATTGTTAACATTGAACGCAAGATTAATTTTTAATAAATAATAATAAGAAATTGTTAATCTAGAAATTTATTGTAATAAAAAATGGAAAGTTTGTGAAAGTATTGTATATGGTTCTTTTTTAAATAGGTTATTTTTTCATTATTTTCTATTTTTTTCCTAAGAGTCATTACTGTTTAATAGCTTTAAAGCAGTAGAGAAGAATGTGGTGATTAAATTAGGTTGCGTGAGGCAGAACAGACCGGACAGTCCCCAAAGACATCAATTCTTTCACACCCTCAATCCAGACCATATTAGTTTGTGTGTTTTTGTGGTGTTCATGTAATTACACACATGCCATAATATCATGAATCATCTCTCCCGGTATTTATACGCATGGAGGTCCATGTTCCCCCGGGCCGTATAGGCCGATAAATAGGGGCCAGAAGTGTCTGTGGATTTCACGGCTTGTTTTCAGGGCGGGCTGATATAACAAATACTCTGACTGATAATCATCTCTCTCCTATGATGAGATAATCATGCTCTATGACACGCGGTCTCTACAGGGTATATCTCATCAAGTACAGTGCTGTTCTTACCTCAGCTCCTCTTGCTATCTTGGTGGTCGGTGCTAAGAGTTGGCTGAAGGGCATAGCAGGCTGTAGCACCGACTAAAGGGTTTCGTGTCTTTGCTCATGCCACACTGCAGAATATGGTCCCTAAATCACCTGATAACTCTGCGTTTACATTATAAACTACACAGCTATAGCAATGCCTTCCTAAGTATAATAATGTTAAATATTATCAACTGTACACCATTAGCTATGTGCACAGGTGAGTATTATAGTTCCATCATGTCTTACATGATTGTCTACCGAGCGTAACTACAATCAGGGTGATAGATTGCATTGTAATTGCAATATAGTAATAAAGATATACTATCATGCCAATTTGTAAAATGTGGTAAAAAGCGGATAGTTATGAGTTCAGTAAGTACCTCCCATTTCCGAACTGCAAATATGGTGATGTATTGTTACTACTGCACATGATAGTTTTCTATATATTGGAATAAAACAAAGACGAAGAGTCTAAATTCAATTATCAGATTGGCTACTGTCTACCTAACTAGCCGTAATTGAGTTATTCATTATTATTATTAGTTGAATTGAGTATCTCGAGTAACTCATCCTGAACAGTCAATTCCATGCTTAGACATGAGACTTCACGAAGTACTTTTACGCCGTGGTACTGTTATTAATTGATAATTAAGATTTATAGGTATGCAGGTAAAGTGTACCTCTGAGAGCTTTTCTCCTATAAATTGAATGTGTCTCCACATCTGGCTGGTTAGGTAGGTACTCCCCTATAGTTTATTCACTAAAGTGAAGACAGCTTATTACTCATAACAACAGGGCTTTACTAAATTTCGGAACACTGTTAGCCCAGAAGAGGTACCAGAAAGTGTGTTGAAAATGCACGATCCATTCACTCCCTAATTAATTAACGAATAACCTAATTTTCAGTATTTTATGTCACAAAATATCACCAGATATTATAAGCCATAACATTCTCTAGATTTAATTATAGAGAATTATATTAATTCGAAGTGAATAAATGCCATAATTGGTAGGTATAATAAAATCTAAAATGAGATCTATAGATATCAATCTTATATAAAAACTAATATGAAATATATCATTGAGCATTGACCTTGCAAAATAATCAGATATTTATTAACGGTAATTTTTATGATAATTTTTCGATGCCAAAAAACATACGCGCTATATTAGCTTCAATTAGCACTATAGAGATATTTCTGCCAAAAATAGTCATCTTTTTTGTTTCACGGCTCTGGGTTGTGTCTGCGACGTTCATAACACTTGTATCACCAAGAGATCAGATCTATATTCCACTTTGGCTTTCCTTAACATTTTAACTTAGCTGATATAATATTTTTTTTGTAAATTCAATCTTTATTCCAATAAATATAATAATCTACTAAATGCTGGAAAATTTCTATTTGATCGGGTAGCTATACATAAAATCCTCATCTTTATAATAAAGAAGCTTAGAGTTTTTCATCGCAATTGAAGTTTCCCGTCCATACCCTAGCCTGACCTGTTGACTCTTGCCTCTGCATTGGCCTGATGCCTGTGAGTAGAGCAGAAAGGCCTGAGTGTAATGTATACACGGCACCAGGCAGTCCTATCATTATAAGGGAGGTGCCTGTCGATAATGTCTGAGTGATAATCATCTCCGCATTATTATTTTACTCCAAACAATGTCTTATTTTTTGAATTGGCTTGCATGAATGTAGGGTATTTGTTGGAAATGTAAGGATTTAATTACCGGACTGGCTTTGTCAATTCGAGACTGTGTTTGTTCTGCAATAAAGAAACTCCAAATATAGAATTTCAATTACTGTAGTATTCAATGTTTACAGATAAAATACTATTTAACCGTATAACTTGGTAATTTTTCCATATTTTTATTTGAGGTTAGTTGAAGATGTATATTTAGTAGTGTTAAATTTCAGGCAATTACGCCCTAATATATCAAATATTCACATTGGAAGTACAGTGCCTGTGGGTGTTTACCTTTGAGTGAGTAGTTACCCAGGTCTCCTTGCTCGCTTATAGGCATACACTAATCTCATTTTCCCATGCCTATTACCATATTAATTCATCCTTTGTTTGAAAAGAGCAAACAGCTTCTTATTATGTGAGATCATGCCTCCGCCCATAAAAATATTAATAAGATTCACTGGGCAAACCTGTGCCGGACTTAAAAAAACTAAACACCGGAAAAACGCACGAGGAGAATAAAAACTATTTGGCGGAACATCTCCAGAGACAGTGAGGAATAGCTAGTGTGTTTTGACGGATTTGGATCTCAGATGAATATCTTGGGCGTGCTTGTACAACTATTCTATCGACTCAATTTGTAACATACATTGGGGATTGAAAATTCGATGATGAAAGCCATACTCTTTCGTATCTGTAGCATATGCCACTAGATGACGTGCACTCGTAGAGCGCATACCTTCGTCGTCACCACTTATAAATGACTTTAACCATTAATTAATCTGTGAATTATAAATAATGTTTGATCCGTTCGCTCTCAAAATATAATAAACTAGTTCCTGGATAATTACTAATCGTCTTACCAAATTTCAGGAAATTAAGTTGAATACTTTTTGAATTATAAAGTTATAAACGACATTGTCTTTAGACCTGATCGCTCCCAAAATCTTTACAAATGGTTCCTGGACATTGTCCAATCGTCCCACTAAATTTCATGTAATTTGGTTGAATACTGTTCGAGTTAAGCGAATAACAAGATTACAAATAAACTAGATTATATACACTCGGTAGAGTGCATACCTTCGCCTCCGCTTTGACCCGTTCTCTCCCAAAACTTAAGAAACTGCTAACTGGATAATAACTAATCGTCCCACCAAGTTTCATGCAATATTGTAGTATAATACTTTTTGAGTTATCGAGTTATAAATGACCTTGACCTTTGACCGGATCACTCCCAAAATTCTACCAGATGGTTCCTGGACATTGACCAATCGTCCCATCAAATTTCAGACAATTTGGTTGAATACGTTTGGAGTTATTGAGTTACAAATGGCCTTGACCTTGATCTTTGATCTTTGACCCGATCGCTCCCAAAATCTATCAAAATGGTTCCTGTTTATTGACCAATCGTCCCACTAAGTTTCATGCAATATGATTCAATACTTTTTGAGTTATAAATGACCATGACCTTGAAATTTGACTGGGTCGCTCCTAAAATTCTACCAGCAGGTCACTGAACATGGACCAATCGTTTCACCAAATTTCAGTCAATTTGTTTGAACACTTTTTCAGTTATGCGAATAACAAGATGATCAATAAATAAATAAATAAAGTCCGATGAAATATGACCTTCCCGCATTCTATACGAAGGTAATAAATGCTACCTAACACATTACCTTCTGCAGTATGCGAAAGTAATTGAACTGTATTGAAGTTAAGGTTCAGTAAAACCCTTTGAAACAGATCGATAAATTACTACTTCTTTTAACCAGTCGATTTATTGTTAGTACTATACTTCCGTTTTTTATATTTTTTTTTATATTTTACAATTAAGATCAGTTACAAAAACTACAACAATATTGCAATATGATTTTCTAAATCAGAGTTTAATATTCACTGATAATAACTTTTACCAAAAACAAACCTTAAACTTTCCACTGTGAGACCAAATATACCCTTTCGGGATAATTGATTTCTTTGACAACTCATTTACATTTAATTTGGCGTGGCTGATGGTATCGAGGTGGTACAACCGCTGTAGAGATAAATGTCTTCACTCGAGTTGTTAGTTCTTGCCTCCATAGGCCTCTCTTTATCTATAGGCCTCTCTCTCCCTCTCTGTCTCTCCTTCTGCTGCGGTTGGAGTTCTATCTTCTTCGGCAAGATAACATTTGTGGTCACTTTCTTTGTCTAGAGGTATAAGGAGTTGGTATAAGTTATACATTAGTAAGTATGATATAATTCTGAATAAATTTATAAACTAAAGTTAAATAAGATCATTCAAAAATGAAATATTAACGTATACGAAAAATACAGTTGTATTTAGTGAAATATATCTTTATAGTAATACTTGAACAAGTTATTAATTAATAATCCTTATTTAACAGACAAATTAAGTGGTGATTGTTTTTATACCTGGTGCATCATTAAAATTATTGAAATAGAGCTATATACGGGGTAATTGGAATCATTAGATATATTTCATTCCTATTTATTATTATTACTATTTCATATTTTTTAATTTCCTTTAAAAGAAATTTGAAATGAGATATACTGCAGAAAGTGTAACGGTTTTCATAACATTCAAATGTAATATCTAATTATCATTAATAAATCGGCTGCTCTACTTTTTCTATAGTATGACATTCGAATGTTTATTACTCTATCTTTATACAGACAAGCAAGGTTCTCAATCCTTCCATTGCACTCTTCAAGACTGATACTCCAGGAGTGTATAAGGACACATTGCAGTGGCAGCTCCAAAGGACTCTCCATGCGGTACTCCACTCCATGGTGCTAAGTGGTTTGCGGTTACCTGCACAGGTGAGTGTCTCTTAACAAGGCCCTATTGTCCGTGGTGACGCTATCAAAAGGCTCATCTTTATTACTAGGCTTGGTGGTCAGTCACTCAAAAAACTCATTGTCTCATAGATTACCTGGCAAAAAGAAACAATGGAACTTGATGACGATGAGGTGCACCTTTGCCTCCTACTCTAATTACTGATTCATTCCAAAAAAAAATTATTGCAAATTCACAGCGGAATCTCTAAATTTAGTAACATTTCTATCCTCCTAACACTCCTCTATTTGACTTCTCTCCCGTAAAATCTGTGCTCATGCGATCATTTTTCATTTGTCTCCATAGGCCTACTTAGGAAATGCCTAGAATTGTTAAATAGGTTAACAGTCTATTTTCAAATCAAGAATTATGTTTTTTTTTGTGCTAATATCGCTTCTAATTAACAAGGAATGAGAGTATAGTTTTTTAAGGAATATTTTATTTGGCACATCTGTATGCTAGCGATTTGTTCACTGTTCGAAAAATATTCGAAAATATATTTCACAAGGTTTGAAATTTTTGAGAGAAATAGTTTATTAGTTTTCTCTTTCTATTTTGAATCATTTTTAATCTTCATGGGTACCAAAATTGTAATTAATAAACTCTTAAGAGGACTGAAGAGCGTTATCGACCAGAAGATGCCGTTACTGATTACTGTCCTATCACTTTCCTCATTAGTGTAATATGTCTCTAACAACCCAAAGATTGTTAGTAAACTCACTAAATGTAGATAAACTAATTAGTTAACATTGGGTGAATCTAGAGCACTAATAGAATTAGGTTTTCGTATCATTTACACGGGTATTTGGTGATATTGCTTCACTCATGAGAGATATTTCGGCCAGTAATTAAATGGTTGCGATATATATGCGTCATTTGTTTTTGTTAAATTTGATAACTAATCTGTTTCACAACTCCTTTTTGATAACTATTTTCTAAGTGTCATATTGAAATTATACAATATTCAATCCAAAATGTACGATGTATGTTTAGGTTGACCAATCTATAATCTCATTATTTTGCCAATTCCAAACAGAATCACCCCTACCTCAATCAGCCAAGACTCTGAATTGTTTTTCTGTTCCATGCTGCCCAAAATACGTCACTCTTTAATTAATTCTCCTCTGTCTTCTGTGGTTTGGGCACAAAAAGTTGGTCCAACTCGGAAATTCTTGAGCCCATAACGTAAATCATGGTAGGTGTCTCCAAAGTGTCACCGCGACAGTCCGGAGCTACGAGAAGCACTCGAGAGAAACAAAACAGCCTATTGTTCTGTGATCACAGGCCACTTCAACACACAATGGCATAAATAAACAACAACTACCTGCCTATTGGAAGCTACTGACAACAAATACTAGTGACTGTATTTTACTTCATAGAGAGGTATGTCTTTTATCACTCAAATATTCTAACAACCAATTTGACATTAATTCTCAACTAAACTGTCCATAGCCATATTTGATGTGTCTTTATTTTTATCATAAGCTATGTCAATCAAAAATTTGGACCTATATAGGAATGAAGAGATGACGAACAAAAGCAATAGTTCCAGGTAACAAATTATTCAATTATTAAAGTGAAAAAAGCGTAATTTTATTTCAGACAGGTAATTTTAGACATGTAGACTCTGATAAATATTTGAGCTGACGTAATTATTAAACAAAATAATTCTAACAAGAATGCAGAAGAAATGATTTACCTCTAAATAAGAGTCTAAGCTATCTCTACTTTATATGTGTATGTAATTTGACTACTAATGCATTTAATTCGTTTTCCCTTTGGTTTCCTCTGGTACAGTCACTCTCAGTCTAAGATATCACCTCCACATGTCGCCTCAAAGTGATTTCTCCTAAATGGTGGATCATTAATTTTCATTAGACCTTTAAGTTCGTTCATTACTCCCTGTAATAGTACTGAAAAGATTACCTCTGTATATTTCTGCGACTTCATACCTACTATAGTTCTCTGTTCAAAATTATGACTGAGTTTTACTTTCTATTTTAAAATATTTTATGTAACATTGAAATCAGACACATTTTTTGGTCTGATACCAATAATTGAGAATCCAATTTCAGTTGATAAATTTAAATAAAACTGAATGCATGAAATATATCCCTTTATACGTTCAATTTACACTACAAGTCAAAAATACTCTGGAATAATTATGATCGCTTGTATGAATTCTACATTCCAATGAATTTTAAGTAGAAATATGAATTTATATCTATTCTACTCAATATAAACTCTGATAGGACTCTATGTTAATAATCTAACGTGTGCATCAAATTAATTAATTCATTATGAATTCATGAAATTTGAAAATAATGAAAGAAATCATTAATTCATTATAATTGATAATTAATTCTCAATTTATTAATCGAATAAATCAAATTCATAAAAGTGATAATACACAACCCAATTAAAGAGTAATATCCCAGGCAAGAAGGATTTATTCCTGGGATACTAAAGGAATATCCCAGGGATATTCCCTTAAAATCCCAAAAAAATTAAATTCTTCTTACCTGGGATTGGAGGTGGAATTAATTTTAACTCTTCTCTTTTTTCCGATTATTCAGATTGAAATTAAACCGGCAAAATTTGTAAATGCAGTAAAATACCTATTGTAAATTGGTTTTCCTGAATAATGAATAAAATTAATATATTCATCTTTTATTTCAATGCCAGAAATAGAACTTACTAAAAGATTGTAATATCGCATTTTTTAATTTATTTAATTTAAATGTATTTCAAAAGTTAAAAAATCGAAAATGATAAAGAGGAAATTGTTATTTCTGTGCTCCAACAGTTAGTTTCTTTTATAAATTACTTTCTTCATAATTTCTATTTACTAGATAATGAGTACATGAACAAATTTCTTATGAATTTCCAATCTAGGTACTACATATAGATTGCGCATGAAAAACTTATTACGAGAGAATGCTTTCATATTTGCTTTAATGGAAACTTTATCCTCCCAATGCATGCATACATAAAAAAAATTAAATACTTAACTTCAATTACTCAACTGGTGTTGCATTTTGTATATATTTACCAATAGCTCTAAAAAATACACACCTAATAATAGGAAATTATATTTCATAATTTTAGAAATAAGAGGATTATAGCTACTATATAATGTTGAATCGCAAGCTAAAATATTACCCATTAAAATTTCCTCCATGTGCTCGGAATGATTTACCAGTTAGAGTCTTCACCACATTAGCCACAGCACAAGCTTTACCCACACCAACCACACAACCTCACTCCTCCCTAACTGACTCTATGATACCACAGAGATTTCCCCAATAGTGGGGAAGATTGTTGTCCAACTGTTGTGAAGAGTGACGTCACAGCTAGTCTTGTGACTTCAAAAATTGTCCTCTGACGTTAAAGTTTGTCCACAGACGTCAAAGTTTGTCCACTGACGTCAAAGTTTGTCCACTGACGTCAAAGTTTGTCCACTGACGTCAAAGTTTGTCCACTGACGTCAAAGTCTGTCCTCTTACGTTAAAGTTTGTCGTTATGTCGTGAAGGTAGTAGCCCATGGAAAAAGTGGCGTTACAAATGAGTTTCTTCAAAATATGTATTGTTCAAAAATGTCGAAGCATAGAATTAACTTGATTTTGACCCGGTATAAATCTTTAAAAGCACGTCGCAATGGTTGCAGTCACACTGATTTATATAATCGAAAAGAGTTAATTTGAAATTTTAATTACGGGTGGTTGGTCAAAATAGATCAAGTGTCGATCTGTATACGCTCTCTTATAAGCGGCGACGAAAAGTGGGCAGGCGCCATTTTTACTATGAAAAGATTTCTATAATATATACACATTTTTTACTAACTAACATGATATATTTATTATAGATTATACCTATATACGGTAAAATTTTATCCTGTATAGCTATTGAAGACTGGTGACAGACTGGCCTGGTATAGAGTTAGTCTCAGCCGGTCACATTTCACAACAGTGTCTCTTATCTGTAACTACTTTACTTCTCATTTCCTCTGCAATGCATAGGCCTACAGAGTCATAGGCCTAGGGTATAGGCTTACCCACACAATATGGTGTTCATTAATATCATTGTACTTACTAGGCTGTAATATCTTTGCTGCGGATCTTTAAGAATTTGAATTTAAAAATTTTCACCGAAAAGAAACATGGAAGAAATTTCGCTTTTGTCTCAAGTACTATTTTAGAGGCACCCATTTTATTTCAACTCGCTTTTATAAAAGTAGTAATAACTGCGAGGCCTGTCTCGATGTTATTACCATTCGTAGACATAGGAAACAGAGACAATTATTTGTGGTGTTTATTTCACGATAACAACATTAAATATCGATCAATATTATTATTCAGATGATGAGGTTATTAGAAGCAATTGGTTCAGAAATTCAACATATCCCATTTTAGGGTAAGATCTGTGTTATCTATCACACGGTTCCATATTTTCGGACACTTAAAAATCTATTTAATAATCATTACTTAACTTTATTTCAATTGTTATCCATGATACCAATTTGAATAGAAGTTAAATAACAATTATTATATTTTCTTTTCTTACGTATCCTAAAATGTAGAACCAACAAATAACTTAGAACTTAGTACCCTATATACTACCAAAAATATTTCACAGAGTATAAAATTACTGTTTGTTCAATGTAACACAATTATATAAATGAAAGTATCCATTAATTACTCACCTATACTGAATTTTAAAACCTTTAATAAATTCACTGTACTTTGAATTTTCATCACAGAGAATCAACTAATTTTGGCAACAAAGACTGGAACTCTGTATAATAGGCTTAATAATTGAACTTAAAATACAATTTCATTCATTATAACTCATAGGAAATGAATTGTTTATTAAGAGTAACAATTGTATAGTTCTTGTGACTTACCCCGGTCTTATTACCATTTGGCAATAACACTGAGTTGTAATTTGGTATAGTAAAAGCGGGGCCTGCATGTAGTTGATAATTATTTCAGATCCAAATAGAAATAATTGTTTTTTATGTATTTAAATTTATTCAAATTAACATATGTATGTTTGAAAACTAATATCAATTCTCAAAATTACAATAGTTATCTAATTCGCTTTATCTTGTTTCTGTAGTTTAAAAAAAATATCACCTATAAATCTTTTTTTAGTAAAGAAGGTGAAACTATCCATGACTTCTTTTTTGTACTCGCAATTAAAACAACGAGAAAAATGCTAACAATTGTAAGTAAGAGTTTATATGAGAGTATACAATTAAAAGAATGATAATAGAGTTGACAAAGTATTTTCAAGATATAAAGTACTATTGATAGTTTTGTCATGTACATCTGTAGAAGAACAAAGCGTTCGGTAACAGAAGTAGAAACAAAGTGTTCGATAAAAGGAGTAGTAGTAAAGTGTTCGGTAACAGGATTACTAAGAAAGTATTCGGTAACAGGAGTAGTAACAAAGTGTTCGGTAACAGGAGTAGTAACAAGTGTTCGGTAACAGGAGTAGTAACAAGTGTTCGGTAACAGGAATAGTAACAAGTGTTCGGTAACAGGAGTAGTAACAAGTGTTCGGTAACAGGAGTAGTAACAAAGTGTTCGGTAACAGGATTACTAAGAAAGTATTCGGTAACAGGAGTAGTAACAAAGTGTTCGGTAACAGGAGTAGTAACAAGTGTTCGGTAACAGGAGTAGTAACAAGTGTTCGGTAACAGGAGTAGTAACAAGTGTTCGGTAACAGGAGTAGTAACAAAGTGTTCGGTAACAGGATTACTAAGAAAGTGTTCGGTAATAGGACTAGTAACGGTAATTCAGAGACCACCGTCAGTGTTATTTTTTTGCATCTCTTTTTCAGCCTCTAATCCCGTAGCAATTACTCCTTTTTATCACTCACGCTATAGCTGACTATCGTGAGTGACTCGCATCTGCCCAGTGAGTGCATGGGACTGGCCCTACAGGACCCTGTGGGCAGGGATTGGTGTGAGTGATTGCCCTAATTGATTCTCTTGAGTGGCTCTGATTGATGCGGGACAATCAGCTGCTCTCAGCATTTGGTGGCTGTGTGACGTCACTGGAAAAACTATTAGTGCCTTCAAAGTCAAAGGATAATAGAGTGAGAAACAGTGCATATATTGCGCGCAATTTGCCTATTTTGCACACAAGAATTTGTGAAAGCATGTGACGATTTCTGAGGTAAAAGCTCAATTTTAGGACCTCAATTTTCTAAATCAAATCGATAAAATATTCTTTTTGTCTTAAAAAAATGACTTTTTATCTCTGTCATGAAAGGGAAGATCTTATGAAATCTTCAAATGTTGCTATTCCATAATTACGATGGAAATAGCACAAAAATGCTTGAATGAAAACACATTTTCAGGGGAGATCAAAAATAGTTATACTTGAAAGTGCTTTATAGATTTCTTAGGCATCTGGATTTAGAATAAATAACGAAGCTATACTATTTTACTATTGGAGAACAGATATCAAGAGCATTATTTAGTTTTTCATCTTGTTATTTGCACAACTCAAAAAGTATTCAACCAAACTGCCTGGAATTTGGTGGGACGATTGGTTATTATCCAGTTACCAGTTTAATTGATTTTGCGTGAGAACAGGTTAAAAGTCAAGATCATTTATAAGCGGCGGCAAAGGTATGCACTCTACGAGTGCCCGTCATGTAGTTAGATTTCCTTTGACTGTCATATTTTTGCTTCAAAATTTTTAATGCCTGACAAAGTGTGTATCGTTTAAATCAAGTGAATTTCCACACAAATTCTCCCATAAACTCTGGATTTAGAATATGTCTGATGTCGATGCTTATTTGAAATAATTAACACGTTTGGATAACTTTGTTATATCATTAAATTATCTTACCTCCAATCAGTGGAAATAGAATTGATCTATGATTGACAAAGTTACAATCAAAATCTTGAATTATTACTATGATCATCTCTGAACCTAAATGGAACTTCTATCAAACTTAATTATAAAAATATATCCCAATTTCTAAAGTTATTCCGTATGATTTTTAGCAACTCTATACCAGTTTTCATGCCGCACTGTAAGCAGAAGTCGGAATAACTCTTCTACATGCAGACTGCTAATTTTTCATTATGTGATTAAGAAATACACTTTTTATAATCATGTCATTAAACATTCATCTTTCATTATGGCAGGTAAAACATTCGCCACGTTTATCCAGGTAACTCTCCTATACCATACAAAGACTGATCACACAGTTCCACAGATTACTGGTGGTTGATGTGCCCTCTTTATTTGTTCAAATCACGGCCCTATTCTCTTCTATTTGTGGCCTCGTGACCGGCCATATCATTATAGAGAAAAGAACACCTTAAGCCATACCTACTGCCTCCTCTCTCATCTAACACATGGTGGGCACACTCTGGTATACTGCCTCCTCTCTCATCTAACACATGGTGGGCAATCTCTGGTATACTGGCTCCTCTCTTATCTCAACACTTGGTGGGCATTTTCTACCATGGTCATACATATAATACCTATAACTTCACTGTCCTGTTTATATTGCTGATATTTTTTAGTTAGTGTCTGCTTATCATTCATTATAGGTACATATATCAATGGGGAGAATATATCGTTATATGTGTTCTAATTGCATGCACAGTAAACTTATCTAAACATTTTAAATTCGAACATATTTATCCAAGTTGTATCTGATTGTAAGAAAAATTTCGGTGAGAGATATTAAAGTTGTACGGGGAATGAAGCTTAAATTTCGTATATGTTTGTTTCGGCAGTGGAAGCCAATAATTTCAACTCTTTGGTTTTCTATTAGCTCACAGTCTTCAGAAAATTATTTCCATTTTTATAAGAGTAATTACTTTTGTATGCACTGCACTAATTTACAAAGAATGAAAAGTTCACCTGTAGAATCTTCACCACAATGATTTCACTTCTGTACAATCTGCATCCCAAGATTTCACTTCTATACAATCTGCACTCCTCAAGATTTCACTCCTGTACAATTTGCGATTCCGCACCCCAAAGATTTCACTTCTGTACAATCCGCACCCCAAAGATTTCACTTCTGTACAATCTGCACTCCAAGATTTTACTCCTGTATACAATCTGTGATTCTGTACCGCAAGATTTCACTTCTGTACAATCTGCACCCCAAAGATTTCACTCCTGTACAATCCGCACCCCAAGATTTCGCTCCTGTACAATCTGCAGCCCAAGGATTTCACTCCTGTACAAGCCGCAACCCAAGATTTCACTCCTGCATACAATCTGTGATTCTGCACCCCAAGATTTCACTCCTGTACAATTTGCACCCAAAAGATTTCACTCCTGTACAATCTGCACCGAAAGATTTCACTCCTTTACAATCCGCACCCCAAAGATTTCACTCCTGTACAATACGCACCCCAAAGATTTCACTCCTGTACAATCCGCACCTCAATGATTTCACTCCTGTACATTCTACACCCCAATAATTTCACTTCTGTACAATCCGCACCCGAAGATTTCACTCCTGTACAATCTGCACCCCAATTATTTCACTCCTGTACAATCCGCACCCGAAGATTTCACTCTTGTACAATCTGCACCCCAAAATTTCACTCCTGTACAATACGCACCCCAAAGATTTCACTTCTGTACAGTCTACACCCCAATAATTTCACTCCTGTACAATCTGCACCTCAATGATTTCACTCCTGTACAATCCGCACCCCAATAATTTCACTCCTGTACAATCCGCACCCGAAGATTTCACTCCTGTACAATCTGCACCCCAATTATTTCACTAGTGTACAATCCGCACCCGAAGATTTCACTCTTGTACAATCTGCACCCCAAAATTTCACTCCTGTACAATCCACACCCCAAAGATTTCACTCCTGTATAAGCTGCACCCAATGATTTCACTCCTGTACAATCCGCACCTCAATGATTTCACTCCTGTACAATCTACACCCCAATAATTTCACTGCTGTACAATCTGCACCTGAAGATTTCACTCCTGTACAATCTGCACCCCAATAATTTCACTCCTGTACAATCCGCACCCGAAGATTTCAATCTTGTACAATCTGCACCCCAAAATTTCACTCCTGTACAATCTGCACCTCAAGATTTCACTCCTGTACAATCCGCACCCGAAGATTTCATTCCTGTACAATCTACACCCCAATATTTCACTCCTGTACAATCTGCACCCCAAGATTTCACTCCTGTACAATCCGCACCCCAAAGATTTCACTCCTGTACAATCCGCACCCCAAGATTTCACTCCTGCACAATCTGCACCCCAATGATTTCACTCCTATACAATCTGCACCCCAAGATTTCACTCCTGTACAATCCGCACCCCAAAGATTTCACTCCTGTACAATCCGCACCCCAAAGATTTCACTCCTATACAATCTGCACCCCAAGATTTCACTCCTGTACAATCCGCACCCCAAAGATTTCACTCCTGTACAATCCGCACCCCAAGATTTCACTCCTGCACAATCTGCACCCCAATGATTTCACTCCTGTACAATACATACCCCAAGATTTCACTCCTGTACAATCTGCACCCCAAGATTTCACTCCTGTACAATCCGCACCCCAAGATTTCACTCCTGTACAATCTGCACCCCAAGATTTCACTCCTGTACAATCCGCACCCCAAGATTTCACTCCTGTACAATCTGCACCCGAAGATTTCACCCCTGTACAATCTGCACCCGAAGATTTTACTCCTGTACAATCTGCACCTGAAAATTTCACTCCTGTACAATCTGCACCCCAAGATTTCACTCCTGTACAATCCGCACCCCAAGATTTCACTCCTGTACAATCTGCACCCCAAGATTTCACTCCTGTACAATCCGCACCCCAAGATTTCACTCCTGTACAATCTGCACCCGAAGATTTCACCCCTGTACAATCTGCACCCGAAGATTTTACTCCTGTACAATCTGCACCCCAACATTTCACACCTGTACAATCTTCACCCCAAGATTTTACGCCTGTACAATATGCACCCCAATATTTCACTCCTGTACAATCTGCACCCCAAGATTTCACTCCTGTACAATCAACACCCGAAGATTTCACTCCTGTACAATCTGCACCCCAAGATTACACTCCTGTACAATCTGCACCGCAAGATTTCACTCCTGTACAATCTGCACCCCAATGGTTTTACTCCTGTACAATCCGCACCCGAAGATTTCACTCCTGTACAATCCGCACCCCAAGATTTCACTCCTGTACAATCTGCACCCCAATATTTCACACCTGTACAATCCGCACCCCAAGATTTCACTCCTGTACAATCAGCACCCGAAGATTTCACTCTTGTACAATCTGCACCCCAAGATTTCACTCCTGTACAATCTGCACCGCAAGATTTCACTCCTGTACAATCTGCACCCCAATACTTCACACCTGTACAATCCGCACCCGAAGATTTCACTCCTGTACAATCCGCACCCCAAGATTTCACTCCTGTATACAATCCACACCCGAAGATTTCACTCCTGTACATTCTGCACCCCAATATTTCACTCCTGTACAATCCGCACCCCAAGATTTCACTCCTGTACAATCTGCACCCCAAGATTTCACTCCTGTACAATCCGCACCCCAAGATTTCACTCCTGTACAATCCGCACCCGAAGATTTCACTCCGCACCAAAAACTGGAGTGCAGATACTACAGGTGATCCCAATGAAAAAAATTCTTTCACTGATAGTACAAATGTTAGGATGTATTTCTCTCGCCGATAGTACAATATTACCTTTCAGTGCGGTTTCATTAGCACTTCTAAAGAACAAAATAATTTACACCTTAGCTCTAAAAGATCTGCGAATGAGATTGTGCTCAACCTACATTACAAATATTACTCTCCGCTCAAGTAACTTTTGTGTACATTAAGATAAATTTTCAATTCTATATCATAATTTGGGATATATTCACTAATCATAAAAGGTTGAAATGTATTTGATTGTTTAAGTAATGTACAGTGTTCGTACTGTGCTCTATAGCTCCAGTTTTCCAAACTACCCCGAGGGAAAATAATGGTGGGGCCATGGAAGATTAAGAAAGAACCTCACTTAATCTTGTTTTCCCCACATAATTTTCTCGCTGGGTATATAACAGTATTATATATCATTGAATTTATTGTCTAATTATATACAGTAACCTTATATAGATATATCTATACTCCATATAAATTCATTTTAGGTGGCGTTCCCTACCTTACCCACCATAAGCGTATATATCTCCTATCTTGGTAGTTTATGGCCGAGATATCACACCTACGCTCCATGCTGCTCTCCTGTACTAGGTGCTAAAATAACGCTATGTTTACCTAGGGGTCATAGTATATAAAACACATTTATGCAACTGCTTGCATGTAGGTAGTTCTTTAAAGTGCTATTTCGTATGAAGGATTTTGATACCTATATTTTATCTGATGCTATAAAGTTAATTATAAAAGCATCCAAGTTTTATTTTAGGGTTTCTATCGAAACTCAAAATAGTATTCGAAAAATATGAATTTTTATATTTATCTTAAAAGACATTTTCAAATAGCTCAGAAAGAAAGTAATAATGTTTCTAATATATCTTTTGAGTTGAATATTTTTTTATATCTACCTAACACCATTTTGAAAATCTATCCACTCACAGAGCAGATTGGTGAGAATTCTAGCGGTTTTATCCCGCTAGACCAATGAGCAGACAGAGCGGTGGGAAATTTAGCGGCTTTATGCTTGTCAACCAATGAGCGATGAGATTGGTGAGAATTTTAGCGACTGTCCAGCTTAGTCCACCAATAGGAGAGCAGACTGGTGATAAACCTAACAACTTGCACATGTTCTAACCAATGGGAGGCATTTGCTCTGTGGGTACCCAACTTATCCCCAATATGGCGATTATAATCGAGATTTAACACAATTCTCACCTGAATAAAGTTACTCTGGTGAAAATAACTAAGGTAGCTTTTTATTCTCCAATATATCGGTCCAATCAGTTACCTCGCATTGGGTTCTGGCCCCTAGTGTTCGAATAGCACACAGTTAGTGCATAGGTTTCACACAGTCAGGATAGGCCTACTATTGACCCACAGGACTTTGGCAGGCTAGACTACAGTTTCTTAATGAATTAGTTTGATTGTACTGCTATAGGTGATGTGTTGCTAGCGTGACCAACTACAGTGCTATGATGAATGTCATCAGCCCAACATGGACTATTATCTGTTATTTAGATTGATTTGCCATAGTAGATTGTGTAAAAAAATATTAATTAAATCGTATATAGGCTATATATATAATGTTACTTTTTAAGTTACTCTAAATTTTAAATTTGATACAATATTATTCATGTACTCATTATTGATTTACTAAGGATTACGAAATTTATGACCAAGTATAATACAAAAATAATCATAGATAATCAACTATTAGTACCTATAACTATACATTAAATAATGCATGCATGAAGTGTAATTGAAATCTTTATTATTAGCTACCAAAAATGTCTGCCTATTTACATCTTCAAACTAATAATCTCTTCAATTAATTAACTGTTCGTCAGTGTTACAAAATGAATATTGATACAAAACAGAACTATCTAAAAAATAGAAAATGCGCACTCTAAAATGGATAGCTATATATTTATCTATAATATATAAAAATCTAATAATAACCAAATCTAATAATTGAATTGAACAAAGTGATGAAATAATTATTATATATAACAAAAATATAAATACTTCTATTTTTACTCCCCGATTCTCTATGGAAATTTGAATGCTATATATAGATGGGATAAGTGATTATAAATATATTCAATTTCATAAGAAAAATATCAGTAAAATAGAGATCATAACATAATAGGTATATTATAATATATTTTAAAATAATACCTCACAAATTTTATTGATTACATTTAATTTCATTATAGATTGCAGAACCTCAACACAATTTTGTGCTTTAAATCATAAAAAAATGAAGTACAATGTGATTCACATTCCAATATATGTTGGAGATATAAGTTTCTTTATCCTTAATTTGGCTTCCATTGTGATTAACTTTCCAAAATAAAATTTCCATCAATTTACTGATCAAGACTTGAATTTATTCAAAAACTTTCAATTTCGACACACTGATATATCGAACAGATTTCTGTGTCCCTTCCGTCATTATACTAATTCAGTTTTTCTTTCAGCATAAACTGCAAGGACCCCAAATCCTACAGAACCCCCATCGATCGAATGGTCTCTCTCCTGACCTTCTTACAGACTATGCCAGAAACTATGAGATCCATATAGGACCAATCCAAATTTGAAAAATTGTTCATTATCCGACAAGAAAAAGTTCAATTCGGATCTGCCAGGCGTACATGGATCCCCCTGTTTCTGGCATAATTTGCAAGAAGGGGATCATTTCGCGAAAGAGCCCTTTCGAGGGAGGTTCTGTTATAATCTGGGGAGCGGTTTATACTGCAGGAGAACCGAAGTTTTAGAAGTGGTGGAAAGATCACAGAACCCTGCACGATATATCAAATTTGGAAGAATGTTGTGTTTTATTTCGCATATTCTTAACAACAAAGCAATTTACAGCAGAATATTGCAGCCATACGGTGGCCGGAAATTTCGGTCTGGAAAATTCGATCTCGGAACTTTAATTCGGTATCGGAATGAATGAAGATTATTTTGAAACTTCCAACTTATATGACCGTTATGTAGTTTGTTGTAACGACTAGTTTGTTGTACGACTTACTTCCTGATTGTTTAATGATCTGTCAGAGAAGCTCGTGGGTGGCATGCCCCGATACATCTAACTGATAAGTTTTTATTTAAACCTCAGACAGTAATGCTCCGAGACCGAAAATTTTTAGTCCAAATTTTCCACTCAAATCTCATATTAAATAAATTTCAAAACATGTCAAAATTACTTATGTTACATATCATTTTGCAATGGTTAAATTATAAATGATGTCATCAGCTTTTAATAAATACTCTACAATTTTTACTATTCATTATTTTAACTTTTTCTATTATTGTTCTTTAATAAAGTCATTATAAAACAAGACAAAAAATTCCAAGTCCAAAAAATTCTGAGACCGAATTTTCAGAGATCGAATTTCCCTAGAACCCAGCCATACAATCTGCACAATTCACGTTTCACGTATAAGTGAGTCGCCAGACTTAAACCATATATAGAAACTATGAAATCCTTCATCAAACAATATTGGAATGAAATTCCATTTTTTCTAATTGTTTCAATGTACAACAGATGTTTTAGGATACTGCAATCTAGGAAATAATTTACCTTATTGTTATTACTAAAATATGTGGGTTTAGATAGAGTCTATAGATCAATTACTGCATGATCCCCTGTTATTCGATTTGATCCCCGTACCATTTGATTCCCAGTCATATTTCTCGTTATTATAAATATATACTGTTCATTTATTATTGATGTATATATTAATTACATTACATATAATACAAATATGCTCCCAACGTTTAGTCGAATAAATTTTATAAAAAAGAAACTATATCTATAATAATTGGTAAAAACAGCTAACAAGAAATTAAATCATTTCTTATTCAAATAATTAAGTATACATTAAATGCTTTCAAACTTACGTTCCGGTAACAACATATATCCAATGGTAAAAAATAGTAAAGTACAATATACAGGCACACCCCACTCTTATATTATTACTCACACTTATGACAGATCAAATAAATCAGAAACATGTCTTGTAATTATTTCTCCTGGTTTAGACCAAATGAGGAGTCTTTTGAAAATTTTATCAGTGGTTTTCAGTTAAGCCTCTTTCGCCGTAACTATATTGCAAACATTAATTATCATCATGCAGGTGGGATAGATCAAAATCATTTTATGTTAAATAATTTAAGTGTACTATTTACCGTAATATGATTTCCAATCTATCCCATGGTCATTGTTTGCAATAGTTGCAGAGAAAACAGCTTGACTGAAAGTTATTGTATATTTGATATATTAACTTAAAGCTTGCAAATGAACCAATCAGTAGCTTTTTAATATTTACAATCACCTGTAAGATGTTCTCTAACTATAAATGTAGATGTAGATAATTTTTAGATAGAAAATAAATCATTTGTTGAGGTAAACAGTTCTAGTTGTTTGAATTCTGTTTTTTATTATAGAGCATGACTTAAAACAAGAGGGATGAAAGTAAATGCTTATAACTCAAAAAGTAGTAAACTTAGAAATATGAAATAAAAACCACATGGTAGAGTATATCTTCAAGATTTATTTGGTTTATAACAAATGTTCAAAAAGACCTTCCTGCTGCTCAATACACAAATTTATGCGTTTCTCAAAATTTGCTATCACCGCACCCAGGATATTTTGATTCATTGAAGAAATAACTGCTTGCTTGGACAGTATCCTTCAGGTTTTCAATATTATCTGGTTTTGCTCTAAAAATATTCTCCTTTACATAACCCCCGCCAAAAAAAAGTCTAAATGAGACAGATCGGGGGACCTGGCTGGCCAAGGGACATTCATACGATGAGAGATGATGTGGGTTCCAAAACGATTCGTTAACCAATTTTGTGCTCGCAATGAAGTGTGAGCTGTTGCTTCGTCTTGTTGAAACAAACGGTCAGGATGAATGTCGCCAGTCAACATGATGTTTAGCATTTCAATATACGTATCATATGTTACTGTGCGTGCATTTCCGTCAGAATCTTGAAAAAATAAAGCCGCACCAGACGGTTACCTTAGGCGAGTGTAGAGGTTTCTCGAAAACTCCTTCGGGCTTTGTTGGACTCCATATGCGGAAATTTTGCTTATTGTTGTTTAATGTCCATCTGTTGTCGTCCAACCATATGCCTAATCCTTTGACAAAATTTCAATCTTCTATCTCTATCATTATTCGAGAGCTGTTGAAAGGTTTGTAATCTGTAGGATTTCAAATGAAGATCATGCTTTAAAATTTGTCGAATACTTTCTCGATTTATGCCCAGTTCTGCTTCCATCTTTCTTTGGGTACGTTCACACTACAAGCGGAGCGGAGCAGCTCGGAGCGGCGCGCAATTAATATCATTATTTATTAGGAGCGCCGCTTCGCTCGCAGTGTGAACAGCCAAGCGTCTCTGCATACGAATACCAAACAACAATAATGGCGCTCCGCTCGCGCCGCTTGTAGTGTGAACGTACCCTTACACTTTGGGACGATTATTCAATCCATGCACTAACTGTGGCAATATTATCCTCTGTTCTTGCATTCTTCTTATGACCAGAATTTCCTTTATTTTAGTTCAGTATACTCCCTTTGGTTCTCCATTTTTTGATCGCTCTATCCACTTTTTTAAGGTCTATATTTTCTCCAAATTTGTTTGTAAAAGCTCTTCTGACTAATGTTCGAGATCCTTTCGACATAAACTGTTCGACGATGAAGATGCGTTGCTGTTGAGTTTTCTGCATGTTGAGGTGAATTTATTTTTTATAAATTATGTTTAAAAATTCCGGGTTAAATGAAAGATGTACGTAACTATGATACCAAATAAATCTTATAGATATACTCTATTATGTGGTTTTTATTTCATCTATCAATACTACTATTTTGTACTACTTTATCTGTACTACTTTTGAGTTATAAGAATTTACTTTCATTCCTTCTTTTTGTGTCACGCTGTATATAAAATTTATTTTACAGATAGTATGTAGATGACAATTTATTTAAAAATTGAACAAGAATTAAGATCTTTATATAAGTAAAGATCGTAATATATCATTCCATGCTAACTGATAAGTATGAATAAAAGAAAACAAATAACCGGGGACCAATTGACCGGGAATCAAATTATGGTACAGGGATCTAATGACAGGGGATCAATTAACCGGCAACCAAAATATGTATAAGCTAGCCTTTTTTTCAAGGATATCTTACATTTATTTTCATCCTTGGAAATCGATTTTTAATATAAACTCAATTTTTCTGATTTTTTTTTCATGAAATGTAATATGTGTATCCAGGCAGTCAGCCCATCTAAATACATTATTTAAATGTTCAGAGAGAATCGTGGTGAAATAATACAAATATTCAATTTTTATGTGAAATCTAAAATTATTTCCACCATTTCAATTCCTTATACTGCATCGGGCAAATAAACATTATTAATTCAACATTTCACTAAAATAAGGCACATTTTATTGTAGAATATAAGATTTAATTAGTTTCAACAAGAACGATCAGCTATAAATGTTCATTATTATTAGGAGGTTGCAAATCGCCAGAATATACACAAGTTATTACTTGCCTTGTGACAGATTAACTGCAACTAAAATTAAAATAGCGGAGAGTACACGAAGACTCTTAATGAAGTTTTGCAGCGCTTGATTCGTAATAACAAAAATGCTACCAGAGTCATGTTTGGTCACGATTATGCGCCAGTGGCACTTAAAGCAAATTAAATACATGCAGTTTCCTGATAGAGAATAAGTAGTAGCTCTCCAGATCTGAATGTTGGTGACTATTGACTATTTAAGGACAGTCTAACGTTATTCTGCACCCTAAAGTGAGCATTCTGAAGACAGCTATTCGAAAAGCATTCCAGAATCTCGATGCCAGTGAAATAAAATAGAAGAGAAGTCTCTCACAATTTTCCAGAGGATATCCAAAAATATCGAAGCAAAGTGGTTATCTATCGAATAATCGTGTTATAGATTGTATGAATTAATGAAATGAATGTTAAACTGATCCTTTTATCTATAATTTATACTTTGGATCAAGAATTTTAGATATTTTATGATATTTAGTCAAGGCGAGAAACTGCCAGCCACTTACTGCCAATTTAATGACTTAATAGTCAATATAATAACATTTTAGTTTATAAAAAACGACGTTCGGTCTTCGTTAAGGAGTTAGTATACAAAAAAATACATTATTATATAAATATTACAGAAATAAATCTAATACAATATAGAAATTAACAACTAAAACCATTCTTAGAAAATACTAAGAGAAGAAACAAAGAAATCATTTTATTAGGAACAGAGTAAAATTTCCTTTTTACACGAGGCATCTTTACATTATCATGCAGTTCATAACGGGTTTAGTGTCATTATTTCTCTTTTTGTTTATATTTTAAGAATTGAACAAGCCTTCATGCAAGTTTGATATTCGCTTGTACTCATTATATAAAACTACTTCGATTAATGTTCGTGAAATATTTAGATTGATTAAATATTTCAACATCTATGATTATTAAACTGATATTACCATACCTAATTCTCTCACAATCTCACTCATTCGAAATGGTTTGCATATTAATTATAATACTTTTTACATATAAATGAAAATTGTAAAATATAAAGGATGTTAATGACGTGGAGGATAAAAATGTAAATGTAATAAATAGTGAACATACATATATCTTGATTTAACATTCGCTTAATTTATCATAAATAAGATATATATTACAAATCTTATAAATATACAAAATTCTGTATAGATATGCATTAACATTGCGTCTCTATGGCAAATAAGTTAAAAATGGTAATTATAATTTCATTGTGCGTACTGAAGTTTGGTTTTCTCTGTGTTTAATAAAGTAGTTTTGTTGAAATATTATTTTACATTGAATATAAAGTAATCCAATATCTATATAGTTATTACAGTAAAATAGAATGTCCCGTAACCCCATAACGAAGGGCTATCGCCGTTTTTTTACAATTTAAATTTTCTCAGAATGTGTTTATAACTAAATGATATTTCAGAAATGTCAAAAATACATAAATTGCCAGTAAGTGACTAGTGGTTTTCCGCCTGGCAGTTTTCCATGTCGGCAATTTTCCACCTGTCAATATTTCGCCTGGCAGTTTTCAAGATACCGTATATACATATACATAATTTGCATATGTACAGTACCAATTTAGCTGTGGAACCCTGTACATACTATCTCAAGCTGATGGTCATGCATGACATTATGTGTTCAAACTCTAAAACGCCATTCGTTAATTTTAATCTTTGATATATAATTAAACAAGAGAAATTCATTTAAACTTCACATGCATATGCATACAGTGAATAAACTGTGTAACTCAATAAATAAGATCTACTTATGTAGTGCTTCGCCATTTTGTTTGATAATGTTTAACGAGTGTTAACTCTCAATTACTTCCATGAGAACACACACTGCAATTAATGGCAATCACAATTGATTGGCTTCAGTGTTATTGCACTCGGTGAAGCAAAGAGCCTTGTTATTACTGTCACACAGTGTAACACTAACCAAAACCAATGGCACTCACTTGTCACGCACCTACTCTAAGAACTCTTTGTCCGATATGCATTAATGTTAATTCTAAACCTCTCTTTTAATCAGTGGCTATGTAACTGCATTTAATTAAACTGATAAAAAGATGTGTATGTTATATAAGCGAGTTGCATATTTTGGTAGCGGTAGAGCTATAGAGAACGAATGAGCGAGAAAGCGAATAATGGTGAGTGATAAATTCTTATTATCTGAACTGTATGAGTTCCAATCGCATGTTTCATCTCACTTAACATGAATTTGTTTTGCAGAACAATACAACCCTATAACAATTATATTTATCTGGACCATAAAGCACATTATTATGTCGAGTATAACCTCTATCTACTCATATGCTGTCAATATTAAGCTACACAAATAACAAAGATATATTCAGGTATTAAATATGTATATGAGAAAAATAAAGAAATTATCATTTTCTTAATAAAAATCAAACTTACATAATTTATTCCATTCATTTGCCATTATCTATTTATATTTTATGCCTTTTTTCTTATAGACTATAAAAACTAAAACTTCAAAGTCAGTTTAATTCTATTTGAAAAAGTATATATGTTACATATGAAGCGAAAGTGATAACTGTGGCCAGTAGTAATTGTTTTCTAATTAGAATCGTTATAGTTTGCAATTTATTGCTTTGCAGAATGTCTCACATTTTTATTGCTTTATAATTTAAACTAAAACTACAGAATAAAGTAGAGTGTTAACTAAGTTTTGGCATTGAATAAAGTTAATCTACTGTGGCTGCAACGTTTGGAATACAACCAATTGTAAAACATATCAATAATCACTTAATCACAGGATATATAGTTAATATTTATGTAACTAAATATTCAGATCTTTCCCATTTGATGATTCCCACCAAATTTAATTTAGATTTATTTTTTCTGGTTTACTTTTGTTCATAGAATCCGAAAATCATAACCGTTTTTTGTAGAAAATAATAGTTTTTGAGATATGAGGGTTTGAAGTTATTTATTCCTTATGTATCACAGAAGGATTGAAAACTTCATAAAAAACTCGTTTCCGCGCTTTTTGGCTAATTTTGGTCAAATATAGCCGTCATGTAGTTTGTTGTATCCGCTAGTTTGTTCTACTGCGCCCTTCATGATTGATTATAATGACATATGGCAGGGGGGCTTTGGGGGTGGCACGCCTCCATTACACGTATATAAGTATTAAAGTAATAAACGGAAAATATCACGAAAACAGAAAATATTCTATATATGTATTTCGGGGGACAGGCCGCCCCCGAGCTCCCTGCCAGGTAGTTATTCAATCATGAAGTGTCCAGTAAAACAAACTATCGGATAGAACAAACAACAATACAGTTTCATATAATGTTTAAGTAATTTCCATGAAAACAGGAGTATTTTCAACGTTCTCAATCCTTCAGTAATACATAGGGAATAAATAACTTCAAACCCTCATACCTCAATACGTATTAGTTTCTACAAAAAAACGGTTATGATTTTCGGATTTTATAGACGAAAGTACTTAAGAAAATGTTTATTTAATTATATTTGGTGGATGTCGTCAAATGGGAAAGATCCCAATATTCTATAGGTATACCTACATATATAAACATTCTGCATAATCAAACATTTGCTATGATATATTTTTCTAATGGAATCAGCATAATTAAATATGCAATAATTAAGTTATACCTTGTTCATTTAATTGAAGATTATTAAAGAAAATAAAATTCAATTCAATTCAATTTGAGAAAGTGCTTCTAGTGATAAATCGTGAAACTATTTTTCGAGTCTCTGCCATTGACTTAATTGTTGTATTGAGTGACCGGAAAAAACCCTGCGTATAAAACAGAGTTAAAAATGCCTTCAACCACCCATGTAAAATAACTAGTTACTATTCATTGCTTTTAATATTTTAATATTATTCATCGTTAACGAATCGTGTTCTATGGCCTCTGGAAAAAACCATTTTGGATATACAAATGGTATATATAATTGAAATTACCCAAAAATGTTAAATCTAAGGGATGTAGAATAAGTAAATAATGAGTAAGCAAATGTTTTTTTGAAATAAAAATCAATTAATTAATTGGTGTTTCTGTGAATTGAGGCTGAAGTTAGTTAGCGTATATATCAATTTAACTGTTTTGCCCCTATTTGAAATTTAAAGCTTTATATTTGAAATATAGCTTTAATAAAGATTATTATACAGTTTTTAAAAGTTTCAACTTAAGTGTCAAAATAAGGGTTTAATTAAGCATTTTATTTCAATACTTTAAGTTAGTTTTTTAGCTATGCATTAACTCTCGTAGGTTTAAATTAAAATTTAAACTGACCCCAAATCGCGGACCACTCATGTGGCAGCGTAACTTTGTTGTTGAATCTACACGATTTATACGTTATTATAAACAGAATATATTTTCATTTAGACATTTCTATGATAAATTACCCAAGAACCAATCGTTTAATCAGTCTCTTATTTATTACATTCGTATTAGCTTATTGATTTATTAGGCCTTGACTTAACATAAACATAAATGTAGGACAGTTACCACCAAAATCACATTTTTTAATTTTTATTTGAAGTTATCCAGAATACTATGCGGTGGAATTTTCCAGTAGTGGAATATTCCAGTGATGAAATTTTTCGCGGGTGAATTTTTTAAAAACCATTTTCAATAGCTCAGTTTTAATATTGTATTTGTGTTTAAATACCTAATAGGTTCTCCGATTAATTGACATGAATTCACAAAAAAATTATTTTAAATTATGTTCTTCAAACTTATGAAGTATGTATTTTATAACTTGAAATTTTACTATAAAATTACTGATGTAAATAATGTCTTTGACCTGGTGGTTATTTTGTGATATATGCAGGTAAAAATATTCAAATTTCTAATTATAGTGCTACTTCAATTTTACCATTGATATGCAGTTCCTAAATTAGATTTTAAAATAGGAAATTAAGACTCTACATATTCATAATTTATGGCCTTTGGTTCCGAAGCAGACGTTAAACCCATAGTAAATTAATTATATATTTAATTGAAAATGTCCATGGCACACATATTAATGAAAAAGCTCATTCAATATAGTTTGTTATAGATTTGAAACAATTGAATTCGATAAATTATTATAATGATATTTTATTCATGTTATATTATACTGTGTAGTCGGGAAAATAAATGGTCATCACCCTGTATACTATACCCTATATATAATATACTGTATATTTTACTTACTAATAATTTCACACTATGTATTTATCCATTGGTTGTTTGCAAAAAATGTCACACTTTCCATGACTGAAATAATTGTTCGAATGACTATAATTAAATCCGGATAAAAAAATATATTAAGAATACCAAAAAAATCCGTCATACGAAATATCCGTGATTACAAAAAATCTGAGATAATAAAATAATAGAAGGTTTCAAAAAAGAATCAGTGATAAATTAAATATAAAAAATTTGGAAAAAATTAATAAAAAAATCGATAAAAATCTCTTTAAGAACTTGTGAAACTTTTTATTTAAAAAAATCCATTTATTTTATTAAAGACCCTCTCGCAATGTACAAATTATAACTTTTGAAATCAATATTTTACGAAATTTCATAATTTTATATTTATATGAATGTTATATTGAAAAATTTAGGATTCTAAACTTTTTGTTTATTTTCTTTTACAGAAATCTCAAATATACCCCCTGATATATGACAGAAATTTTGCATCAATTAAATAGAACAATTGCTTCTCGTAGCCTGACAATGCATACCCCTCACTGAAAATTAGAGAAACAACAAAAGCATTTTCCGATTTTTAATCTGTAAAATTAAAAAACCAGCGGAACATTAATTTTGTTTATATACGCTATTTTCAGCCTTTGTCATCAGGGTCTTAACAAATCTGGAAATTTTTCATTTAAAATATCAGGATAATCAGTACATAATTTTTTAAAATATAAATTAACCAAGTAAAATGACAAAATTTCCATTCAATTTTTAATATTCCTTTGCCTCCAAATTAATGTGCCATGATGCATGTCTGTATAAACCAAGTGAAATGTACTCGTTAGATCGACCCTTTCCCGAATATTTTACACTGACTGACCATGAGGTGTTTAACAAAGCATAAATTATGACTTTTGAAATAATTTTTTTTCGAAATTTCATAAATTTATATTTATATGAATGTCATTTTGAAAAAAACAAGGATTCTATTTTTTTTTTTGTTTTCTTTTACTGAAATCTAAAAAAGTAGCTACCTCCTTGAGATATGGAAATGTACCTACAGGGGTACATATGTACCCCAGGTTTGTAAATCCTGCACTAGAGAAATCTTGATGGCCAAAATCTGAATAAAGTAACGGAAAAATAACAAATCTGGAAAACATATAAATCCAAATATTAATTCTCTTTATGAATCCGACTATCCGAAAATTTTATAAATAACCAAAAATTTATGGTCCGGTTTAGAGACAAACTGAAAACTCAAATTGAGAATTTGACTTTTTTTGAGTGTAGCTACTTTGTCTTTCTGACCTAAATCAACTTTGGACAGGTATATTTTCCACATTTTCAGTTTCCTCAAACGTTTTTCCTCCATTCAACTATCTTTACGCTTCTAAAAATATATATTTGTGACTTACCAGCTTTGGCACCGTGGAAAATCATAAGAACTTTTAAAAACTCTAAATATAGGAACTAAAATTCTTCAGAGGTTAAATCGACAATACTGCAATATTATCTTTAGAAAATGCCTATTTTCAAGCTACAATATATTCAATTTAATACCCACCGATGTAGATAATGATAAGCAAACCTGCATCAGCTGATAATAATAATGTGACTGTTAGGGTAAGTTTCAAGTTATCGGACGTTTCCACATTTTCGATTAGGTAAGAAAAATTGGTAATAATTATTATATGACTTTAATTGTAATGGGTAAAATGAAAGATAAATTATATACTACTGAATTATGGAACACACAATTTATGGAATTTCATAGCTCTATGTGTACCTATTGATCATATCTGTATGGTAAAAATATTGGTATAAAGATGGTGCATGCATGTAACTGTTACAATTTAATTCTAGTTTAAATTTTTTTAGTGATATATTTATTTGCATGTTTTGTTCCACCTCCTCTATCAGTAACATCGAAAGTTGTACAAATGTGTACCACTTTGTAGCCAAGGTGTTAGAGAATGTTATTGAAGACACCAATGTAGGAAAAGACGTCATAAATGATGCAACAAATTATTTTTTAGGAACTAAGGTAAGTCAAAAAAGAATAAACATATTTTAAGTTACCTACTTACAATTTCACTTATATTAGATTTAATTCAAGTATTTAATAGGAGAAAATGTATTCTTTACCTTATATTACTTAAAATATGTAATTTGAAATACAAATTAAGATATTTAACTTTAACGCTTAGTACATTATTAATCTAATTCAAAATTTATGACAGTTCATGCAGTTGTCCATATAGTTGTGCATTTACCTTCATGGTCGAAAATGTGGAACCGTTCGATAACTCGGAACTTACCCTGTTAGTTACTCCATAGGTTAAGAATTAAGCTCATTGAATAATAAATAATATTCAAATTGTCAATTTATTTCCAATATTTTAGAAGTTACACCTTATCTTAAATGATAAGCTATCTATTTAGATCTATATAGCCTTTTAAATGGCATGTGGTGCCATCAGATTCTAAATACTCAACTATTATTGGGATTAAAGTTATATTTTTTTAGAAAGTTATACTTTTTAGAAAGTTATACTTTTTAGAAAATTGTACTTGTGTAGAAAATTATATTTTAGTAGAAAATTGTATTTTAGTAGCATATTGTTTTTTAGAAGATTGTATTATTTTAGATAACTATTTTTTCAGAAAATTGTTGTTTAGAAAATTATTTCTTAGTAAATTGAATTTTTGTAGAAAATTGTGTTTTTTGAAGAAAATTGTGTTTTTTAGAAAAAAAAAATAAAAAAAAATTGCATTAAAATAAGAGAAGGTAATTGAACTATTAAATAATCACTTAATATTCTTAATAGACACAAACATTTATACAAGCTTCCCACATAACTTTTATTTATATCACAATTTACTTAATTGCTGCTTAATTTCTAACCGAAACAAAATCTTCATGTCCATTCCATGTAAATTTATTTATTGTTTTAATCAATACGGCTTATTCATTTTTTTGAAAATTTCACGAAATTTCTCGACATATATTAGTTTAAATAAGTCTTAAATATTTTATCATCATTATACACTGCAATATCAGTTTTACTTCCGATTTGTTAATTTTAAATTCAAAGAAAAAAGACACACAGTTTTTAATGTCAGCTATATGTAGGTATAATTAATGCAATGGTAAATATTCGATAAAACAGGAGCAAGTTATTATATAAACTTTTATTTCATAGTAGTGTTTCGTATTACAGTTGCAAACAGAGTATCAAAAACTTCAAAAGCATATAAAAAATATGCTCAGAACCAAATTTTAAGCTATTTCAAAATAGATAATCCTAGACCTCAGCTCTACAATATTATGTAATAATCTTGGAGAGGAACTTTAATAAATTCATTGACAGTAACAGTAAGGGCTAAGGAGAATATACTTAACCAACTGTTAAAATTGTCATAGTTTCACAATTAAATCACCCAATTATGTTTTACTTTACTTGCCCTGCTGTTTACTTTATTATCTCTTTTCCTTTGAATTAATGTATTAAAAGTAGATTAGAAGTTGGAGACGAATCATCCTCTATTACACTATAGTTATCCTTCTACTAGTTTTCTATGAAACGTGAAACAAAGAAAATATTACAGGATATGCTAAACTATTTTTCTTTCAATTCAAATGTTCCATAATTCATCATATTAGAATATAGTTTCCACCTCTTTTACTTCATTCTGTTTGTCCATATTAATATTTTACTTAAATGTTAATTATTTCACTCCTATTTTTCTTCTAAATTACCGCCCTTATGAGTAACTTTCGATCCACGAGACTCTAGCTCACCCTCACCGCGTTTATGTGGTGCTGTTGACGGAGCTTTCGCGAAGACCTTTGTCCTACAGCTGCTTGCTTCTCTTCTACATCATTGACTGATTTCTACTTCTCTCTCACACTCTTTAACTAACTACCTATTTAATTACTTAAATTGCCATAGATAGTAGGGATGAATAAATGAATGGGATATAAATTACACGTTTTGTATTTAAATCACAATATTGCTTAATAATAGAACAATTTAGATAGGCTTTTAAAGCAAAGAATTAATTAATTTAGCCAGTGAGCTAGAAGGAACTTATAAGTTAAAAAGATTGGAAAGGTTATTTTAATGTGAATATATCATTTAAACCATCATACATCAATAAAATTCATATAAGATGATGTATCTATATATATATCTATATAAAATGCCACGTCACAACGTTCAATAAAGGGACATTTGAAAACTTTTATTCAGTAAATACGTCGTAATTTGATCCTTCAATGTTGATTAATTTTTAAAATTTGTAAATATTTTAATAAAAGTGATATTTCATAGTTTCAGTATAGTTATTTTTTATAAAAAGAAACAGCTATTTTTTCTTAATTTTATGAGTCTATGATTAAAACAGCACTCACTAAATAAAGAAAACTCTATCATAGAAAACGAGATTTTTGAGCCCATACCCCAATATTACAGACTTGATTCGAAATTCTCGCAAATATCAAACAAGCTTAATAAAATTTTTAGTGTCAAATATATAATTATATTTGATTTATAACATTACCGTACTATGCAATTATTAGAGGCAAAAGTTATAACAAAATAAGAGAATTATTGTTAAACAATTTATAAAATGAATTTGTAATTAATGATTACTTCAGCCTACTCCATATTGGATAACTTTCCCTTCTTATCATTTACAGTTATTTTTCTCCATATTACCTATCTTTAGACACTTACAGACTGTAAAACTGTCCTATCGATCCTAGTTATCTTTCGTGTTACCAAGGCAACGCACCTACGCACTGGGGGATGCAACATCGAACACACTCCCGCTGAAGAGCTACTGCGCATGCGCAACGTCTACATTCATTAAATGATATATACTAATACCATTAAATTACTATTGAATAATTATCATAATCATGAAACTATTTAATTCAATCTACCATTTGATAATAATTCATTACTTTAATAATATAAATTTGACAACTCCTGCTAAAATAGGTATATTATAATTAATTTAATTCAATTATTCCTTACTTCTGGTGTAATAATAATATTAATAGGATGTACTCACTGTCAATAACATAGGTAATTATTAATATTTAGAGAACATAGACATTACAGTATTCTTTTCGACATAACTACCCTTCCCCCCCCCCCCTTCCACCCACCCACCCATCAATCGTCTGCTCCCAGTCAGTCTCAGTGTGTCTGTCCTAACGCAAAGTCTATCTAAATTATCAGGTGAGAGCTAAGTAACAATAACAAATTACTGTATACAGTGTAATTACTTACAGCACTTACACAATAACCGTTCATATTATTAGAAGTAACTGCTTAATTAATATATTGCTAGATAAGGGGATATAGTAATTCAGATTAGATAGTTCGTTCAATTTTATCAGCTTTCACTATTTCTTTATTTCTATCGTAAGCATTTTAATATATTTATAAAACAACAAGCTAAATTCCTATCCATAAAATATCAGTTCATGTATAGAAAGGTACTTCTAGAATGTCTATTATAATTTTGATTGTTATTGAAATCGCTAAGCAAACACATTGCCTCACGAAATACTGTAGTCTATATTTATATTTATAGTTTAAATTTGTTGTGTGGTAAGCAAACTACCGTACTTATTTCTTTAATAACAATAGCAATGATTTAATAAAGATAAAAATTTGAACTCACTCCAAACATTAAACCTTATAGTATAGATATTAATCTTAATAACCTTACCGCTGACCCGGGCGCACCAGTCCTCATGAAAATAAATTAATTTTAAACTGATTTTGAATGTACTCATATTATGAGCATTTATATAAATACATCTCGAGCATATCAGAGCTCATTCCAGTCATAAGATGCACGAGTGTGTTTGAGTACATAAGGGTGGATGTCTCACTACCCCGTCCATACAATATTACCTAAAAAATATTCGTTTCTTATCTTGACTTGTTAATTAAATTTTAAATATAAATTTATTCTTTGGCGTTTCCCAATGGATGTATAAATAACAAAGAAGGTTTTTATGAAAAAAAAAAAAAAAAGTCAATATGTTAAGAGTTTTTAAGAGTTTTAGTGAGGACTAGTGAGCCCGCGCCAGTGGATATAGGTTAGTGACCAAACTTTTGAGGGCTAGGTTACGAGGGTTAATTCCCTCGTTATCCCCAACTGCATCCTTAGTTCCTATGTGAAGTATTATTTTTTTTTCCTCAGGGTGAACAGTCTAGCTTCATAACCATGGCTCACACAACACTGGTGTTGTTGTTGGTGGCGGTGGTGGTAGTAACCTCTGCAAGCTACATCTCCCCCGGGGCAGTGAGTTTGCAGTCCTCATCAATTAGGGTTAAACAGATCGTATTGGTGTTTGAACTTCGAATGAAGCAATTCTCTATAGTTTTTACATCTAATTTCAAATTACTCAGTTGTTTGCTTATTTTTAGTAATTCATATTTTTATTTTCTCCTGCATATTTCATGGAATTATATGAGATACAAAATGATAGTTATATATCAAAATAAATGATATTTTCTTTTCTTCAATAATCATTTTTATTTGAACAAAGTATATAATATTTAATAATTTATTATACTGATTACGTTAAAATCATTCTGGCTAATTTTTTATTTTACTTACATATATACCTAACTAATATTGGTATTTATACCTATAATATCATCGCAAATAATCCCCCCAGGGTGTTTCTGACGCTTTGCTGCTGCGTGAGTTGGTATCACGGGTGGGGGGTGGACTGATGGAGCCTTCAGACCAGTACTTCGGGGGGTGAGTTCAACCCAGCTATTGCTAATAGCTGATCAAAAGAGATTATTGCTAGTTGATCAAACTCAATTTACAAAAACATTATTACCAGCAATGGTAACAGATTAGCCTCTACATTTATTACTATTTATTCATAACATCCCAACAACTAGTTGTCTCTTCCATTTCTAGTTACTCCTCTCAACTTCGTGAACCTCAGTCCTATGGTCCATCAGACCTTGAACTGAGAATGCTGCAGATGCAACAGGCAGAGAGGAGGGACCAGAACACTTTGGATGATGAGGACCAAATGGTGGCAGATGAACTCACCATTCCCAGGGATATTAGGGAGGATATGGAACTCAATATGGGTGAGTGAAAGTTCTTTTGTAGTTTTAATTTTCGCACTAAAGAAAATCTTATATCGTTAATATCACCAAAAATAACTGAAAGAGCACCAATAGTTGTTCAGTAGTTTGAGATAGAAACTTTCTTTGGAAAATAGAAAAATAAATTTGAAATTGGTCAATAATTTGACAAGCCTAGTTTGAAAAGACGACAGAAACTGATTTATCAGAAAGACTGTTTGTTCTTGTACTAAAAATCAAATTAACATAAAATAATGTTCGAAGCCATGTCTCGAGTAATGGATCAAATTTCAAAAAAGCACTGCTTGAAGTAGGCAGGATATAACTATAATACAAAAGAACTAAAAACAGTTCTATCTTACCAAATAGACCTAATCTAAGAATTGTAACTGTTATGAAATTCAATAATTAAAGTCAGAAATACCATACTAAAGTATAAGTAATTGGATAACTACTTCTGATTATTTTTTCAAACTCTAGTCAACCAAAACCGTTTCAGTTTATTAAAATTTTAATTTTGTAAGAACTTGTGCGTATAAATACTTCTCCAAAGTACATAAATGCTAGCTAGTCTCACTCACAGTAGATTGCATCTCCTCCTTGTCCTCACTCCCTCCTCTTGCCAGCACTGACTAAGTTCTTTCCTCCAGGTGGAGAGGTGGAAGGACCTTCTTTCTTCCCGGGGGAACTAGCTATGCACCCCTCACTCAGAGACAGAGAGTACATGGCACATGGCCACCTTCTGGGTAATATGCTCGCCCAATTCCCCCCTGGTACTTCCACTTTATCTTCACTCTCATGCACTCATTTCCAGAGGAATAGTTACTGGTCTTTATGTACTAAAGGGCCGTACACACGCAAAGTTTTTTAAGTCTTTCCTCCAGACTTTTTGCTAAGCTCCTCCTACTTTTTCCTCGAGACTTTTGAATCATAGAAGAAAAACGATTTATTTTTTATTTTATTGTAGTTGGTATCTAGGATACCTGCAGGTATCATGGAAACCAACTACAATAAAATAAAAAAATAAATCGTTTTTCTTTTCTTATATAATTCAAAAGTCTCGTGGAAAAAGTAGGAGGAGCTTAGCAAAAGTCTGGTGGAAAAAGTTAAAAAATACCTGCGTACTCTGGTGCAATTCCAGCGATAGTTAAAGTTTCTGGCAGTTTTTAGACTTCATATAATTGCTATTTTAAAGCAATTATAGATATGAGAATTTACTTAATCTAATGATGGGAGTTTAAATTATCAGTTTATTTACATATAAATGAAAGGCTCATCATTACCTTTAAATTGGAAAGAAAATAAAGCGAATTATACTCGGACAAATGAGATTTTTACCTAAAAATCTCAATATTTTACAGTGAGAGAAATTTTTCAATGAAGAACAGCTTAGATTTTAATTTTAAAATATTAATTTATTCGAGCCTTCTTCAAAGTAGTTAATTTTGATAAATATTTTCTCCATTCAGAATAATATCAAGAAAAAAAAGTTGAAAGAAAATTAAAAAGATTTTCTTGTATTTTAAAACTTTCCTTTACAATAATATTTCAAAGCAACGCAAAGAAAATGTAACATTCAATCAAATGATCAAAATGGAAATATGTCCTCTAAGATTGAGAACTAAAGCATTATTTCACTCTGTCATACTTATTGGCAACATCACTTTACGCACCCTGCATGTTTTCTTTGTATTTAGAGACATTTAATTACATTACAAAAACACTGCTCACTATAACAGACTAACAATAGTATTTTATGAAGATGTACAATTGGTTTGGGGATCATTTCTTCTGCTGGACCTGGTCCCATTGTTCTTCTGCACGGAGGAGTTATTACAGAAGTATAAAAACAACTCCTTCGTCAACATACTTTCCCCTATCAACAAGCAGCTGACCTTCAACCACCGAATTTCATGCAGGACAATGTACCCCACTACTCAGATAAAAAAGTTAGGACCCTATTAGAAAATGAAGAAATTGCTCAAATGAGCTGGCCTTCACAGAGTCATGACCTCAATTAAATTGAGATTGCTTGGGTAATAAATGGAGACTGTACTCAGAGAAGAAACACAAGAAATGTGGAAGAGGTATGGACATTTCTGGAAGATGAATGGAAGATGGATAACTCCTTCATATTGTGCAAAATTAGCATAATGTTTTGTAGAAGATGTATTGAAGGAAAGAAAGAATTATTCACAAAGTATATTAAGTTATTTGCCAATATCAACGAATATTTCAAAGTCTATGATGGCTACCCTTTAACTTTTGACCAGAGCAAAATTTATTGTTTGAGTTGAAATATGGAACTATTGATAAAATATTTGTCCAAATGCTTTAAAATTTCATACGAACAAATATGAGCTCTATATGAAAATACATACAAAATTTCAATAATGTGTGTTCTGTATTTTTTTATGAAATTAAAGATTTAGATAACTCGTTCTTGCCTACCCTTATATTTTGGCCACTAGTGTACAAGAATTGGATTGATTTTTGGCTTAGGTTAATTATTAATATACATTTATACCAACACAAATTAACATGATAATTGAATTATATAAATTGACTTACTCCTCATCACTGTGTGGTATAAAATATAATTAGCACATCAAAGTACCTCACTGTCCATACTCACCTGAGAGTTACCTTTGTGTCTCCACAGGTAGCAGTTACGGTACTATGCGCATCAAACCCTCCGAGGGAGACTCCCCGTCTGTAACCACAGAGCGGAAGACAGAAGGAGTGCTGCCCTCCTACTGCAACCCCCCTAACCCCTGTCCTTTGGGCTACACTGCAGGTAACATAACTAACATTTTCTGTGTGTCTGCATCGTCATTATTGGGAATATCAGCAAAGAGAATAATAAAGACGAGGAAAATATATTGCTTTTTAATGGCGGAATTCTTTGGGACAAATTTCAGACTTATGACAATCAAATAGGTGTGGGACATGTCTCGCTTTTATTTCTCCTGCGATAGAAAATATTTTAGGAGTTATTTTTTGTAATTTGGTTGGTCGTATTCAGTTTTCAACTTTTCGATTAAAAATAATTTTATGGGAAATAACGCAACGTTTACAACAAGATTGGTTTTAATACATCCCTCCTGCATAAGTTATGTCGAAAATAACTTTCAACTGAAAACGACCAACCTTATTAATAAATTCACTCCTGAAATATTTTCTATATTAGGAGAAATAAATGCAAGACATGCCCCACACTTTCGATTCTTGTGAGAATGAGACCTAATAAGTGCGGGGTATGCTTGTACTTTGAAAAAGACAGAGTGCGGTAAAATAAAACAGTAGGCATAACACGATTGAATATATTCAGCATAATATTGTTTGCATATTACATATTAAATTTCATACTTAAAAGATAAATCCTTAATTAACTAGAACATATTACAGTCTATCTTTCGATTGTGTATCAAAGAATTGATGGCTTTGAAATAGAATTACAGATGACATAATAATTAGTACAGGTAACTCTTGAGATGTACGTTACGTAGCGCCCAACCACCTGCCACAAAAGTCGAAGTATTACATAAAATTAGAGATAGTTATCAAGAAATATTGAGATAGTTCCTGAAAAACAATTCAGTAAAAGTGAAGTTTCATAAGCTTAGAGATGCGTACAATTATTTCCATAATAGTAAATGGTAGGTGATATTTGATTCACCATAAGCTGCAAAAGCAATAGAAACTACTAAAAAAATTACTTGGTGCTGTAGTTATTTAAATAGAAGAACTTCTCATAAATACCTAAAATGTTACCAATCATATTGAAATGAAATGATAAGATTTATTTAAATATACTCAATTGTCATTATCATTCGGGGTAAAACTTTAAGTAAACACCTTTTTCATATCCTTACTTTATTATATTTTACTTAAAGGTCTCCTCCACTCTAAATTAAAATTCTCTAAAAATGCTTTAAATTTGTAGAGCTAAGATTATATAGAATATAACAGTTAACGTAAAAGAAATTGATAAAGTATTCGCTTTATAATTAATTATTTAAGAAATATTCACACTCAACTGTCACTGTCTGACATTTCTAAGATTAAATAGAAGAAAAAGGTTGAAAAAAACTGAAAGGTAACCTAAATACAATTGTAAGTATTTGTTATTGTTTTGAATTTATCGGCAATGGATTCTACATTTTCTTTGCTTGAAATTAGCAGAGTAGAAGTATTTTTTTCAAGAATAACTTAAATTACATATCATAATAAAAATATAGAACCAAGTTTGAAATGGTTTGTAGTTTTATAACCAGTAACCTTAGTTTTATTGAATAGAGTAATAAAAAATATTAGAGTGGAGGAGACCTTTAATGTTTTCACTTCATTGTAGTAAAAGCACCTAGTTAAGACACTCTTCTTTGCAGCTGATAAGTGCTCTGAAAGCTTCACCAACACGGCAGCCTTTTCTCGCTCCTACCAATCAAAACAGGAGTGCATGTGCGACACGGAGCATATGTTCGACTGTCCCGACGCATCCCGAGAGTCTGAGATAGGAGCTCTGGCTCGCTCCATCCAAAATCAGGGCGCCATCGACTCTACTCTGGATAAGATCATCGATGAGATGGTGAGACGCCCTTTATTAACTGGTGAAATGTATTATGACCTTCATTGAATACTTTTAACAGAACATTTCGTAAATGAATCCATAGAATTGGAAATCGAAAAGGAAAAAATGAAGATTAAAACGATTTAATATCTAATCTAATTAAAAGTTTTATATTTTGAGTTTTATTATCAACAATATTAAGAAACATATTTCTGAGAAGGATATTATTTATATTTAATTCTATTTATTTCGATTTAGTAAATAATTACAGCTGAAATTTATTATATATTTCTATTCACACGTGGCCGGTAAATTCCACCGCGAAAAGTTCCCCCAAGGAATTTACACGATTTAAATTGTATTATAAATCTAATAGATTCATATTTAAAAAATCTTTTTATCTGTCTATTATTTCGTATGTTCGTCTTAGCTTATCTAGTAGGCCTTGACTAAGCATATTCAGATATTCTTATAATTTATTTTAACTTTTTAACTAATGGAATGTTGTTCGGTTACCACCAAAAAAACATTTTTCTTTAAATCGGTTTTTATTAAATGTTATACCTTCTGTAAATGAAATTCGGTATTATGCGGTGGAATCTTCCGTGGTGGAACTTTCCAGCGGTGGAACTTTCCTGGTGGAACTTTTCTGGTGGAACTTTCCGTGGTGGAATTTTCCGCGTGGGAATTTACCTAGAAGTAGAACCCTATTCACAATAGATTTTATACTTACGTTTATTTACCAATTATATGAAGAAAATTTTAGAATTTTAATCAACACATACTATTCATTTATAATTCTTATCATTGTAAATTGATAGTAAAAAACTTAATGTATAGATAGATATGAACCATTTAGTCCGACAGATTGCTATAGTAATTTGACTTCAAAAAAGTCACTCAAGCATTTCGCTTTCAATATCCAATTTCTTCTCAGTAATTTTAAAATTTCAAGGCAGTCCAAATCGAATATTTTGAATGAATTTCTCTCCGTCGTTTCGACTAATTCCACCCCTATCCCCACAGCGCCAGAACAACCCCTACCTCCGGGGGGAGAAGCTGCCCATCGCAGCGAAGAAGGGCATGCGGTCAATCTAAAGCAGTAATGGGGCTTGTGAATCAAAGCCTTTATTTAATGGACCTAATGCTATTAGTGTATCAATAGGCTGCAGATATTTGTATTGATGTGCTAAATACGATTATTTATACAGTGTGTAATAGTGGAGTTCCACATTTTAAAGTTTAATATCTCCCTTCATATTGGCTCGATTTGGAAGAATGAGTAAACTAATTATCTAGGTTCAAACCTTACTAAATATATATTATATTTTAATGTGGCAGACATTGTCTAGGATGACACTATTTGACGGATCTGGAATGAAACCTGTTATGCAACATTTTCAAGGTTTTGATTGACGGTTTCTGTTCTTCAATTCATTGATATCCCTGGGTTGAGTTATGATAAACTTTACTCTTGAATCCCCATAGAAAGAAATCACAAGGTGTAAAATAAGGTGATCTTGGTTACCACTCAATGTTCATGTCGCCATCTTAACCTCTGACAAACCACCTGTTTGGAACCTTTTCTTGACCAATAAGTTAGGACTCCCACTCACATTAAGACATTTTTTTCTGATTCTGGTAAAATCCAAAAAGCAGTCGAAAAATCCAACTAAAATTAAACAAATTAATTATCACCATTATCATTTGTATCAATATCAACCGTGTTGAAAATGTCCACATCCCACACGGATATTCGATGAGAATGAAGTGACTATGAAGTGGTAATTATCCAATAAGTAAGGATGGGTAAATATTAAAGAATAAATTATTTTTATATTCAATTCGAGCTAATATAAGGAAATTATTAGAGTTAAAAATGCGGAACACTACGATTATACACGCTGTAGAATCATATGTTAATTCTACATTAGTTTTTAATGTTATTAAATACAGGCATATACAGGCTTGTTGAGAAGATACGTCGTTATAATTTATACTATGACCTGATGAAGTCACAGTCATTAAAATTGATGCTATACTGACTTCACAGTCACCAAAATTGATGGTATTGACGTCACAATAATTAAAATTGATGCTAATGACGTCACAGTCTTTGAAATTGAGGCTAATGACTTCACAGCCTTTTAAATTGAGGCTAATGACGTCACAGTCTTTGAAATTGAGGCTAATGACTTCACAGCCTTTTAAATTGAGGCTAATGACGTCACAGTCTTTGAAATTGATGCTACTGACGTCACAGTCATTAAAATTGATGCTACTGACGTCACAGCCTTTGAAATTGATGCTACTGACGTCACAATATTTTCAAATCCTCTATTTTATCACAAGTTAACTTAGTGTTATCTATTTTTGTAAATTATTCAAATGCGAGTAATATATCATAATGTAGTAAATTAGATAAGAATTATATTTTCTTAATTATTGGTTGTGATATAAAATACAATTCATTTGTTTTCTAATTGAAATAGATTTACCTTCTTGAAGATATATTTATATATTTATGGATTAATGGTTATTATAATATATTGAAAAATAAGTATATATATTGATGTTAATCATATTATTAATATCTTATTATTAATGGATATTTGCCAATTAAGATAACAATATCTAAATGTATTAATGACGGTTAAACTAACTGTAAAATTATTACTTGTACCAGAATAGTTTAATGGAACAATAGGTAATTACAGTATAATTTTAACCAATTTACGTTAATATCGACTATCATTATTATTATGCAAGAAATTTCCCTTCATAATAAAATAATACAGTACAGAAGTATAGAAGAACTCTATTTTATTTACTTTATCGGTGTAAACTATCTATATATTATTGTATGAATATACTGAATGTGAAAAATGTGTATAATTTAGAACCTAAACAATCAGTATTTGAAAGAAAAACTAAAGTCTCTACTGTTAATAATAACAAATTGTGTGATTTACTAAAAACAATTATCGAATTTGTCAATTTTAATCGAATTTAAGAAAAAGCTTTTATTTTAGATAAAGAAATAAATGGTTTTACAGAAAATTAAAATCTTAAAAGTAAAAGCAGAATCCTTCATAGCATCAGCAGGAGGGGAGATTCTAGATGAGTTATTCGATCATCGGAAGCTTCTTATCCAAAATGGTGACAATAGAGTTAACCTATTTAACATATAAGCTATTCTTAAATCATCCCTAATATGCATGGTTTAACATCATGGTCTAGAAGCATAACAAATACAGGCTCTATTTTGTCTTTCTACTGTCGCCTGATCTTTATTTGCTGTTCTCTACACTCTACTATACTATAGTGTTCAAGTTATACTGTTCCATGATGTGAATTTCGTTACACTTTCTTTTCGTACTGCAAAGTGACAAACTTTTCAGTAATTTAGAGGATGAGGTTAAGTTGTTTATTATCACACTTAGGTAGATTTGCCATCAGTTAATATTCTTTGGCATTCAATTTTGTAGTGAATTTAATAAGACGAGGTTAGCAGACATTCCTCACAATGCATCTATAGGTAAAGCTCGAACAGCGGACGATCTTTAAACTGACATTCCTTACAAAAAATTGTCTGCTCTACCAAACATGCAGCTCGCTACAACGACCTCATTAAATTATATGGTATAACTAATATTTTATCCGTCTACCAAGTATCTAGTCAATCATTTAAAAAAAATTTATCTATTACAATTAACAAAATTACAATCAACAGTTAATGTATTGTTTTTCAGATTTTCAGTATTTTGATTTTGTTACCCTACTCTGCCACATTTTCTTTGATTAGAAAAGTTCTAAAGAAATTAAAAAGAGGTGTAACTATTCTATATTAGTTAGAATAGTTACAGTTATACCTACCTTATTATTTCGTACATTTGCATAAGTAAGTTATATAAATATTATAAGAATTTAATTAAAATTTTCCTTTGATAATAATCTGAGATTGTTTACCTTCATTAGCGATTCTTTGAAATGCTGTTAAAGAAAACTGGTAAAGTTTAAATCTTCAACTAAAGTAAAACCTTAGTCAGTTATAACGTCCATTACTCGGCATAGCGGACACTTTTTTCCAGTACATGTACTGTCCGTTGTACGAACTTTACCTGTATTACTTTTCAAATTAAGACTTTTCATTAAAAAAAGCCCCTAATAGTGTTCACCTTTTGTAGTTTCTTTCGTTAGTTGAACATCTTCTCTAACAAAATAATCCCCTGAAACTTACTCAGACTACTTTCATGAGTTCGATATATAATTCAATTTCTAAAGGTCAAACTATGCAAGGGGGAGATAGGGGGGGGGGCTGTACCCCCATTGACTCTCTTCCCCCTCCCTCCCGGCGTCCTGTTCCTAATATAGCATCCTTTACTCCCACACACTCTCGGTTTCCATGCCAACACTACCGGTCTCACTTCCTTTCGATTTGGGAACAAGGAAAGTCGCTTCAGGGCCGGACACTGAGAACTTCCTAAGATTTTATGATAGGAGGCATTAGTCTGATATTTAGGGCCTAAAATGCATCTCAGGTCTTAAGCATCATTTGATAGGGGAAATGCATTTAGTAAGCTATTTACAAAAAAATAAATTTGGTGTCCTCTAACGACCCCAAGAGTCATTTTTTAATTAAAAAACCACAACAAACATTTTTTCTAATTCTCATAGAAATATGTGCCAATGTTCTATATTAATTTTACCAGTTTTATGTTTGTTGTAACCTCTTCAGTTTACGTATATAAGATTACAATGCACATTATTTCCCAGTGGTTAAATGTCGGTATAACAAATTTTAATAAAATATGCATCCCCTCAATCGAGAATCAAAAATCAGAAACAGTTCATGTATATTTTCTTCTTTAAAATGGAGTACGTATTTTGATATCAAGAGACCTGTACAGG